>PVJS01050586.1:0-14268 GCA_004027185.1 Glis glis | reverse complement strand
GGGTCTCACAAAGTTGTGGAGGGCCTCACTAGGGAGAGAGAGAGAGAGAGAGAGAGAGAGACAGGGAGAGAGAGAGAGAGAGCATGTGTGCGCGAACTGAGGCTGGCCGAGAACCTGATCCTCCGGTCTCCGCCTCCCAAAGTAGTGGGATTACAAGCGTGCACCACCACACCCGGCCTCAGGAGTTTTGATTTTAAAGGATTAAGCTGGCTAACTTTTCGGAGAATCAAATGTACAGAGAATGGAAGAACGGAAGCTGAGAGACTGATTTGGGGGATAGTTATTTAGTAGTTTTGCAATAGTCTAAGAAAGAGCCGATGGTAACTTAAACTGGGAGAAAATGGTGAAAAGTGGCCGACTCAATATGTTTTGAACAGTACTATGCCAATTTTATAAAAACAAAAGAAATATATACACATATTGGGAAAATAAAGCAAATAATAGTGGTTATCTCTGGATCGTGTTATTCATGGGGACTTTAATTTTCTTCTTTGTGCATTTCTGCAGTTTTCAAAGTTCCCACAACAGACATAAAATAGTTAAGTAAATTTCTAAAAAAAAAAAGGATATTTTCAGAGAAGAAAAAATAAGGACAGACTAAGTGAGGTATAGACCAGCAACAGCCTAAATAAAGAGATGTCAAGCATTTGACTTATGGCAATTTCAACATCTGTTGACACTGTAAATATCTCACTAAAAAGTGATGCCTTCTAAGACTGTTGGTCATAGGACACAGTGCCCTGTCTGAGGGAGGTGACTGGCCCCTGCACTGTGCTTCACTGGAGCCCAGCTGGGGTAGCATGTGCAGTTCTGGGTGCCACACTTACGATCTGAGCTAGAGAAGAGCGGTCAGGACGGGAAATAGGCTTCAGACTCACACCGTGATGATAGGAGTCGCCACCACTCCCACGATGGTCTCCCACTCGGTCAGTCACTCCAGAAACACCAATTGTAAGACATGAAATGCTGACTTGAATGAATGAGGAAAGGTGGTGATGAGCATTCTTTTGAGCATTTCCAGAACTAGTGCTAATCACTTTTTCATAGCTAGTTTCAAATCCTAGCCCCGGTGTGACTCTGGACATGCTACTAAGCCTTCCTAAGCTTCAGCTTCCTCATCTAAGAAAGGGGGCTCTTTTTGTAGATAGAGTTGTTTACAGGTTAAGTTAGTTAATACATTAGAGCACCCAGCGCAGTGCTGGGCATGTAGTAAGCTTAATAAACATCAGCTATTATCGTTAAACATGTGACTAGGACCACTCAATGAGTAAGTGGGGAGCCTGCGGAGAAGACAAGAATCCAGGAGTCTGGCATGGTGGCACATGCCTGTAATCCCAGTGTTTGGGAGTCTGAGACAGGAAGATCATATTTTAAGACCAGCCTCAGCAACTTAGCAAGACCCTGTTTCAAAATAAAAAGAGCTGGGGGTGTAGCTCGAAGGTAGAATACCCCTGGGTTCAATCCCGGTACCAGTAATAAAAATAAAAAGTAAAGAAAAAAAAGAATCCAGGGCCCCAGGGTAGTTACTTAGTGAAGGTCTGTCACAGGAAAGAAGGAAGAGGCTCCTAAAGACTTCAAGAAGAAGCCAGACCCAGTGAACATAAGTGGAACAGAGTGTGCTAAGAGGTAACCTAAAATTGGTTAGCTGGGTAACATCAATTACTTTTCCACCTACAGGGACACAGACCCTCCTCATGCAGGGAAGTCACTAAGTGGCCACTCTTATGAGGCTATAAGATGTGTGTAGGCGCCTTATTGTCCTGGAGGGGGGCCTAGCAGAGTTTTATGTGGCAGGACAAGCCTGCCCCTCTAGTACCCCTTGTTATGCAGAGCTGGTGTCTGGTGAAGGGGAGGACCCCACCAGAAGCCCTGGAGAAAAGGAGACCGAGGGGACCCTCCCATGAGGCTAAGGGCAGTCTGGACTGCTGATCTTGGGGAACCAGTCCAGCGGTGTGAAAGGTTGCAGGGGTGGAGGGAGGCTGAGACCACACACCCTTCTGGATGTGGGTGTGATCTGTGAACAGTGACTTAGCTCTAGGAACTGGAAGAGCTGTCACCTTGAAGCCCAAGCACTGGGAACCATGAAGATGGCCCAGGCCGCAGAGAATCCCTGCGGCAGCCGGGGACGAGCTGCTGGTCTAAGAAGAGCAGGTGAGGAGTGGCAAGACCACAGACCACTCAGAATCCTGGTTTTATTTTATTTTATTTTTTTTCTCTGCTTGACTTGATACCAGGACCAGGCCTTTTGGACCAAAGAAAGTCTAGGGCTCTTGGCGATCTTGGATGTTTAGAAGGGGTGGGGGCTTAAGAGAGGAAATATTCTACCTTCTGCTAATGTGAGCAGAAAGATGTTCTGACAACTAGTAGAAGAAAAATATTTACCTATCATTTATCCATCTTCCCCAAAGCTGTTAAAATGGGTTATATCAGTTGTATAATTTTAATAGAAGGCCGGGCGTAGTGGCGCACGCTTGTAATCCCAGTACTTTGGGAGGTGGAGACCGGAGGATCCGGGTTCGCGGCCAGCCACAACTCTCTTGCTGTCTCTCCCTCTCTCTCTCTCTCTCTCCCTGTCTCTCTCTCTCTCTCTCTCTCTCTCTCTCTCTCTCCTTAGTGAGGCCCTCCGCAACTTCGTGAGACCCGGTTTCAAAATAAAGTATAAAAACATAGGACCAGGAGTGTAGCGCGGAGGTAGAACGCCCCTGCGTTCAATCCCCGGTACCGCAAAAAATAAATAAATAAATAAATAAATAAATAAATAAATAAATAAATAAATAAAAATAAAAAAATAAATTTAATAGGACCCAATGAAGCTCAATGCCAAGGACTTTGTTAAAACCAGAATTAATACTAATAGCAGCTAATATCTATTCCATGCTTACTATGTGCCTTTACAAGCCTTTGCTCATTTACGATCACAAAATTTCTGTGGATGTGAAAGCAACGCAAGTGGCCACGGACAAATAAGTGAAATAAACCAGTCACAAGCAACCGCTTCATGACTCCACTTATATGAGTTACACAGAGGAGACAAAATCAGACAGAAACTAGCATGGTGGTTGCTAGGGGCTGGGGGAAGGTAGAAATGAGGAGTTATGAGGAGTTACTGGAGTGTGTGTGTGTGTGTGTATGTGTGTGTGTGTGACTGGGGTTTGAACCTAGGGACATTCTACCTCTGAGCAGAACCCCCAGCCTTTTTTATTTTTTATTTTGAAACAGAGTCTCGCTAGTTTGCTGAAGGTCTCACTAAGTTGCTGAGACTGACCTCAAACCTGTGATCCTCCTGTCTCAGCCTCCCAACTACTGGGATTACAAGCCCATACCATGCCTGGCTATTGTTTAATGGGTATGGAATTTCCGTTTTGCAAGATTAAAGGAGTTATGGAGGTAGATGGTGGTAATGGTGGCACAATGTTACAAATGAACTTAGTATCACTGAATTGTATATTTAAAATTAGTTAAGATAATAAATTTTATATTACATATTTTTCCACAATTTTTAAAGTTCGGGAGAAAAAAACTATGAGGTGAGACTACTTTTATCACCATTTTACAGATGAGAAAACTGAGGATGAGAGAAGCTAAAGTACCTTGTTCAAGGTCACACAGTAGACCTTGGTGGAACAAGAACTGGATGATATGGCTGCCTGATCACAGAGCTTGTTCTTTCAACCTCTGCACACCTCTACCTCCCCGTAAAGATGGAAAGAGAGTTGCCAGGCCACGTGGTGAGGCAGCTGATGGGATTATTGTGGATGGGCTATGGGACTGGAACGCCTGTAAAGTCCTTTTCCACACCGACACACTGAGATTCTACACTTCCTCCCAACCTTAAGAATTTGTGTGCTTCGGTTAGCTGTACAGAATTGCTAGCAAAATGCATTGTTTGTTATGAGTAGAAAACAAGTTTAGGGAACTATCGCTAAGGAATATAAAGACCCACCACAAATTGAGATACATTCTAATTCTGCAGGTCAAATCTTATCACAACCTTTAAAGGAGTAGTATTTGTTGAATTATTACATGCCTTCCACATATATTTATTGTTCTAGGTGCTTGGTACATAGTAGTGAACTAAATGGACAAAGATCCCCCTGCCTTACAGTCTTGGGGTGGGGAAGGAATAAATGGTAAACATAATAACTGAGTAAATGATGTGCAGTATTGTTTTAGTCAGCTTTTTCTCACTGTGACCAAAATACCTGACACAACTTAGAGGAGGAAAGGTTTATTTGGGCTCACAGTTTCAGAGGCTCAGTCTATGGTTGGCTAGCTCCAAGGCAGAAACATTACATCAGCAGGTCAGCGGGGCATGGTGGAGGAAAGCTACTCAACTCCTGGCAGCTAGAAGCAGAGAAAGGAAGCAGTCAGGGACAACTATTGTTCTCAAGGCCCCGTCCCCAGTGATCCACCTCCTCCAACCACACCCTACAGTTACCACCCAGGAAATCCATTCAAACTATTAACCCATCGAGGGATTTATACACGAATGAGATTAGAGCCCTGACTCAATTATTTCAACTCTGAACATGCTTGCATTACCAGCACATGAGCTTTTCCAGGGAACATTCTATATCCAAAGCATAACAAGTATATTAGGAGATGGTAAGTACTTTATCACAGCTGAGGGGAACTTCCACTCCCAACAAGTGGGGCCCTTGGCATACCTGACAGAAAACAATTTCAGCACACGCCAGTCAGAGGCACACAAACTTAGGAAAGAAGAGACACATCAAGGTAGAATGCGGCCATCTTGAGAGTGAGAAGCTTTGGGGGGTAAAGCAAAGAGTACACTTTTAAGAGAGAATGCAGAGCCGGGCATGATGGAGCATGCCTGTAATCCCAGTACTTGGGGGGGCTGAGACAGGAGGATTGCAGGTTCAAGACCAGCCTCAGCAACTTGGTGAGACCCAGTTTCAAAATTAAAAAATTTATAAAAGGCTGGGGGTGTAGCTTGGAGGTAGAATGCCCCTGGGTTCAATCCACAGTACTGAGAGAGAGAGAGAGAGAAAGAGAGAGAGAGAAGGAGGGAGGGAGAGAGAGAGAGAGAGGAGAGAGAGCAGGGTATCTCCAGTGGAAGAGACAGCGACCCCTTGGTCTGGGTTGTTATTATTTACAGCGGGACAGTAGCCAGAAGCTGGACTAGAGGTGGAGCTGGGCGGGCAGAGCTGCACAATTGTGCACCAGTTTCCCTGTGCTCCTGCTGCCCTTCTGTCCGTTACTTTCCATGGGCAAGGACAGGGCCAAGGACGTGGGCCAAGGACCTGGACTGGGTTGCTCAGAGCTGCTTGCTTTGCATTTCAAAGGCTCCTGGGTATTTCCTGCATCCCACTGTTGGTGGGTGCTTCTCCTTTGAGACTAGCGTATCTTTCTTTTTCTATATCCCCAAATTCTCATCTCTTCACAGTGAGCGAGAAGTCACAGGTCCTCCAGGCCACTGAGATGGGGGCAGGATTTTAAGCAGAGAAGTGACACATCTGACTTACACTGGACACATTAAACTGTATTTGAAAATATGCTTTAATCTGAGATCACTGCTCATCAAGAAATGAGGCTTACCCCTAAGTGAACGTTAGCACGATGTGCCCAGAACCCCACCAGTCTTGTGAATGGAGTGGAAGGAGAAGGAGTTGGAGGAGTTGAATAAAAATAGTTCTGTCATGTAGTTCAAAGGGCTGCTGGGAGGAATAACTAATAACAATAACTGTAAAGGTCACTGCAAATATTAAGCACTATCAAATGCTAACTACTACTTAAAAATAAAAAAGCCTGTCATTATTCTTTGGCCCAGGAGTCAGGACCTCTGGCAGCCAGCATGGCTCGGCCAGCCTGTCAAAGCTTCGGTGCCTTTAAAGGACTTTTCCTTCGGCTTGTGTTATCTGATGGCTGTGCTCCCGTCTACACCTCTGCTGCAAGGAACTGTTCACCATGTGTACACCGCAGCGAAATGCAATCCTGGGGGCAGGGGCTCACCAGTATTTGTTTTCTTTGTGTGTTTTTTTTTAAATCATTAATTATTAAGCTGTGTTGACAGGGCTCTCTGAAAAACAGTGAGTGTTTGAATGAATGACATGGGGATACGTGTAAAAAGCTCTTGCAACGAGTTGTTTACACCAAACCTCCAGGTCATGGAAATTTTGCTGGAGATTTGTTTGTGTGGGAATAGCACTGGAATACTGGCTTGCTGGTGCCAGCTTTGAAACAGCACAATGAATAGCTATTGTTCTGACACAGTATCCGGCAGCTAGTATCTACATACACTGAAGATGACCTTCCTCTTTAGAAGTAACTTCCAATCATCACACACACACACACACACACACACACACACACACACACACAGATATATATATATATATATATATATATATATATATATATATTCGCAAGATATATATATTGTTGTTATCGCTGTAATGCTCTAGGTGGCTGGGGAAGAACATTGTATAAAGATATTTCAGTTTACCTCCTAAAAGGATTCTACAACTTCTCTGTTTTGGAAAGTCAGATCATTAATATTTGCATTCCTAGCATAAGATATGTTCAAGGAGATACAAACTAAAAGGAGGAAAAGGTAAGTTAGTTATTAAGTACCCATTAAGTATCAGATTCTGTGTTTTGATGTCATTTCATTTCACCATCCCAACCAAGGAAAAATAGACACTGTACACTATTTTGCAGGAGAGCGACTAAGATTTAGAGATTAAGCCATTTGTTTGAATTACTTTGTAAGTGTCAGAGCTGGGATTTGAACCTAATTTTGATGATTCTAAATCCATGCCTTCCCACCACACAGACCTACACTGAGGAAGACTGTCATCTAGTGGGGAAGGCAAGACTTACACCGAGGGCGGACTGGAGAAAAACACCAGTGGTGCATAATCAAATGCTTAATTCAAGCCAGGCATGGTGGCTCATGCCTGTAATCCTAGTACTTGGGAGGCTGAGACAGAAGATCACAGGTTCAAGGCCAGCCTCAGTGACTTAGCAAGACCTTTTTTCAAAATAAAAAAAAAAATAAAATGGACTGGGGGTGTAGCTCAGAGGTAGAATGCCCCTGGGTTCAATCCCCAGTGCCAAAAACCAACAACAAATGCTTAATTCACACAATCAACATTCTGAACTCAATTCTACAAACAAGTACAAATGCCCATGAAGAGCGAGGATCTAAGCAAACTTTGTGCAGGGACATTATGAAGTAGAAATAACTAAAAGAAGTAAGATTTTTCTATCAATGACATATCTGCCTCAGACAATCCAAGACGACTGGGATAGGCATGTGACAGTGGGTCCCAGATGGCATGTCTCACCTTTTGGCATGCCTGGACCCAATCGCATCTTTTCCTCTGAAGCTCTATTATCTGTGAGATAATAGCTTGGGGTGGGGAGTGTCAAAAAGTCCTAAGTAGTAACATTGACATTAAGGAAAATGAGAATTTGAGGTCACAAAGACAGCTATAGCACCCATAGATAACTATGAAACTAAGACTAAAAGGTGATTGATTACTTGCAAATGTTTTCAGAAATCTTCAGCTTCCAGGATGGCTGCCCCATTTCTTCTCAACCACTCAGATCCACTCTGGGGGCAAGTGCTTTGCCACTGAGCTACGTCCCAGCCCCCACTCTGGGCACGGCAACTGGACTAGCTACTAAGCTGTAATCTCTCAGCTCTGAACTTCTCTGCTCTGGTTTGTGGTTCTGAGCTGGACTCTGGCCCACCAGCTCCCTAGCAGACTCTGCCAAGGAGGGCTAGACAGAGGAGGCGAGGCTGGAGAAAGAAGGGACCTCCTTTTTCCTGTCTCTACAGTTGCGTCCTATGTGTCAGTGCCGCCCGAGTCTCACTTCTTCATCTTGGAAGTGGCGGTTCATTTCACTAGCAGCAGGTGATTCTAGTTTGCAATTTTCCTAATACTCACAGAACCAACCCCCCACGCTGTTAATGTTAGTAATTCTGACCACTTTCCATGTCCTTCTAGCTTCAGGGCTGGTGGCTGCTTCCTTCAGTTACTACCACCATGATTTTTATTTTATTTTATTTTTTTGGTGGTACTGGGAATTGAACCCAGGGGTGTTCTACCTCTGAGCTACATTTCCAGCCCTTTTCTCTTTTTTGCTTTGAAATAGGGCCTCACTACGTTGATGAGAGTCTTGCTAAATTGCTGAGGCTGTCCTCAAACCTGCAATCCCCCTGTCTCAGCCTCCCAAGTACTGGGATTACAGGTGTGTGCTGCCACTCCCAGTTCTACCACGATACCTTAAGGTCCTCTTGGTCTTTTCAGTTAATACCTCATTAACAATTCCTTATATTAAATTTCCTCCATTAAAATAACAGATGTGGTTTCTGCCTCTTGACTGATACACAATTAATTTCATTGTTAATTTAAATGAAAACAAATGAAAAAGCCATTTAGTATATGCTAAGGTCCAATTTTCAAATGTTTGAAGAAGGAACATGTACTTCATTCTGTCAGACTCACATAAAGCGAATGGCTCTCAAATGTCAAACTGACTACATTCTCGACTGGGTTAAGACCCTCAATAGCTCCCTGTGGCATAGTGTGTAAAGTCCAAGCTTTTAACCCTAGGCCCGCCCTGGCAGTCTCTGCTCACCTTCCAGATCCATCCTCCCCAAGCATGCCCTCTCCAAACCCACCACGCTGTTTTCCACACCCCATGCTTTTGCCTAGGTAGTTTTCTCTGCTTAAAATGTATCCTTCAAAGTCCAGCTCAGATATCACCTCTTCTAAGAAGCCTTCCGTGTTGCCACTCCCTCTCTAACAGTGAAACACTCTCTACTCTATATCCCTTGTGCTCCTAAGTATAAATATGCTCTCCTTTCAGGTGACAAGCTTCTTGAAACCAAGGAGGCCATCATATCCCGTCACTACTTTAGCGTTTGGCACAGTGTGGGGTGCTTAGTAGGTCCTCAATAAATGATTCATGACTTCGAATTAACTGTACATCATCCAAGTTTCTTGCTACCCACTTAAGACATATAATTGAAAGGAAAAAAAAAACTTGAGAGAATTTAAAATCTCATTTCTTTCCCTCTTCTGTTTGGAAAATACAGAGCTTACTGTAGGTTGTAGCATTAGATTATGTCCTTAATCTAGCAAGGACATCACAGTTCCCTTAGTATAGTGCCAAGGAGGGTGGACATCACCAGGCATGCAAAAGCTGCAGGTGACAAACAAGCAAAAAGGGCCTCCAGGACCCTAGCCAGAAGGAAACTGGTCCCCTGGCCAGGGCAGGCCACACTGTGCTGAGCAGTCCTCTCTTTTTTAATTAATCAATCAATTAATTAATTAATGTGGTACTGGGGATTGAACCCAGGGGCATTCTACTTCTGAGCTACATCCCCATCCATTTTTACTTTTTATTTTGAAACAGGGTCTTGCCAGGTTGCTGAGAGCCTTGCTATGTTGCTGAGGCTGGTCTTGAACCTGCAATCCTACCATCTCAGCCTCCCAAGTACTGGGATTACAGGCATGCGCCACCATGCCCGGCTTATTTTTTATTTTTAAGAGATGGGGGTCTCACAGTGTTGCTCAGGCTGGTCCTGGACTCTTGGGCTCAAGGCATCCTCCTGCCTCAAGCAGCTGGGGCTACAGGTGTGTGTCATGGTGCCCAGCTATGAACAGTGCTCCTGAAAGTCCTCTGAAGTCAAATAAGATCTCCATCTTGCCAGAAGTTAAGTGATTTACCCAATTGGCATCCGGAACTCAGCTCTTCCTATCACCAGCTGTGGGAGTAAGGATGTTATTCCTGAGAGCAACTGGTCCAAGCTGCCTAGCGTGGCCAGGGGTCCCTCATGGATTAAGGAATTGGCAAGAATCCCAAATTGACTGTGTCGTGAGGCAATGGGATTTTTGCTCTCCCACGTCTCAGATGGCATTTCTCTGTCAGCTAGCTGGCCACACAGTGCTCCCTGCTTTGATGCTCCAGCAAAGGCTGAAGCTGCCCAGGGATACACGAGGCCACAGGAAGCTGTGGGAACCTGGAAGCAAGTAGCAGGCAGCACAGATCCAGCTCTGACCGAGGCCACTGTGCACTCAATGTTTTGGAGGAGGGGCTGGGAAAGAACAAAAAAACAGCATAGTTTCTCTTGGGCCTATAATCTATCTCTTGATCTTTTAATGTGCAGATAGTAAGCGTCTGTTCTTGCATGGGAAGGAACATGACTCAGTTTGGTCAGAAACAACTGTGACCTCTCTAAAGCAGATAGTATTTTTAACCCACAGAGATGGATTTTCACACTGTAGACATCACAAGGACTCAGCTGAATCTTACTGAGAACAAACGATTCCCCTGTTCTAACCTCAGAAGTAATTACATCTATCGGAGTTTCTGTAACTTTAATTTCAGGAACCTCTGCCGAACAATTATTCATTATTTTTTTAACCATTCGAATATTGAAACTTCGTGTAAATCTGATTGATTGGGAAAATTCCACTCGGAAGATGTGGCTTTGGTTTGGTATTAAGCATAACATGGAGAGTGAAGTTAGTTAACAAAACAAAAAGAGAAGTGTTTCCTAATCCAATGTGGTAGATTTAAAGAAACAAGTTTTAGGATTTCCTCCTCGTGAAGTATACAGCACTTCATGTGGGATATGAATTATTTTTGAAAAATTCCATAGGCGAGGACAATTCCCTCCCTTTGACCTTCCAGATCCATTCTCTACCCTCTCTACTCTGAGTACTACCCCGAGAGTACAACCTGCAAGCTGCCAACGGGCTCCTGTGCTCCCCAGCTTCCCACTGGGTTCTGCCAAAAGGGAACCTGAAGGAGGTGGCCCTCTGTGACTTGCACACGACCAGTCAGAATCCCTGAGAGTTACTTTAGGTTGGCTGTCCTTGACTTAAGGTCACTTCTCTCAAGGCAGTCTCTCTCTGTTACAGCCATCCCTCCTCCATCCACTAGGGCCCAGGGTGAAGGCAGTTTTGCTGCTCCTAGTCCTAGGTTCCTGCACTAGCCCCGTGGTTTCCTCACCTACCACCCATGCACATGTAAGTTCCCTCATAAACAGACTCTGATTGTATTATCTTCATTCCAGTATGCCATCTCCTTCCTGTTGGGATCCCGACTTGGTAATGCTATACTGCTCCATATAGAGGAATAGAAACATTCCAATCTTTTACTAGAAGTCTGTTTTCCAGAAATTTTGGTAATATGCAGAGGTGCTATCAAAGTCTTTAACATAATGCTCCAGCAGTGTTCAGGAGCTCCAGTTGTAACCTTCATTATCCTTTTAGTTGCTGGATTATAGAAAGGTTGAGAGGATTGCAAGAGAGGGGCTAGGGCAGGCAGAGCAGATAGCACTTGGTGGTATCAGGATTGTAGCTATTTAACCAACCAACACTGAAAGGGTTAGTGTTTTCACAGCTGGTGCATCCTAGCTGAACGTCAGCCCCAGCAATGTGCCTACCTATTTATGTGCACCTTTGGGTTACCACAAAGTTCATTTCTATGGTTACTTAACATACTCTGAAGGCAGAATTGCAGGCGAAACATTAGCAGGGAACAGATGTTGCCTTGTACGTATGATGAATGAGCAACAAATTTTTGCATTTCTCCCCCACCCCCTACCCTAAATGAACCAAGAAAGAACCGATTTTAAGCCTCTGGCAGAATGGACAGTGTATTGACAAGCTCGACATATGAACCAAATTTCAAAGGCTGCCCAGCGCTACCAAGCGATTTTTAGAACTGTGACATTTGCATCAAAGATTGTGTCTGTGCTAAGCATTTTGTGTCCCTTATGACAGTCCTTTTAATCCTGGACTTTGGTTTCTGAACTTATTTGTTTGAGCACATAAAATAAAGCACTGTTTGATCCTTAGCCACACACAAGAAGTTTCTTGATTCTTTTAGAGCTTATCTTGTATAATATAATTGGTTATTCCTCCTCTGAAACATAATTATATCACATATTTTTATATTTCCTTCTGCTGCTTCTATGGTGACACCATTTACATATCTCAAGTGATTAGTCATGAAATGGGGCCATATGTTTATAACACATACTATCTGGGTTTTTAATCCTGTTAGCTTATGGCATGGACAAATAAATTCCTTTCTTACTATGTTGAAAATGCTGAATAACTGAACTATCTTGCTAATGAAGCATTGGATTTATGAAAATGAAATACCTAACGATTTTGCCAGGAGTATGGCTGAATGTGGAAAAGTCCCATCCTAGGAGCTGACATTTCAAGTAGGTAACAGGGTGACGTAAGAGGACTAAGAAGCAAACATGGAATGTGTGCAAATATGTGCAAGATGCTAAGGCATACACAACAGATTAACCTACCGAAGAAAATATTCTGATGACGAATTATACAGCATTGTAGGAAAGCCACATATTTAGTATGAATATCAAGGCCAGCTAATATCTATAATATAACTCATAAATTGTACTTCTGTTTAGTTCTTTATTCACAAGGTTAACTGGATAAGGAGGGATATCCTGTTTTGATATGAAGATATGTTCTTCAAGGTTTATTTGTTGAGTATGTTTCCCTAATGTAATATATGAGATTTATAACATCAAATATGTCTCCTATTAAAGAAAAATACTATGCCATAAACTTTTAATTAAACAACTAGTTCTGGAAACAGAAAGGTAAAAATAAATGCAATTAATTAAGCTGGGTATGGTGGCACATGCCTGGCTGAGACAGGAAGATCTTGGGTTCAAGGCCAGCCTAGTTCAAAATAAAAAATAAAAAAGGGCTGGGGGTGTAGTTAAGAGGTAGAATGCCCCTGGGTTCAATCCCCAGTACAAAAAAAAAAAAAAAAGAAAAAGAAAAAAGAAAAAAGAGAGAGAGAGAGAGAGAAAGAGAAAGAAAGAAAGAAATACAATTAATTAATTGTGCCAACCATTCTTCCCTGAGGACATTAGCCAGGTCTTCAAGAATTCATTAGAGTAATATTAATAAAACAGAATTATGAAGCTGCATTTAGTACTTTTCCGTCTTATAAAACATTTCCAGAAAAGATGGGTATTTGATCCAGTTGAGTGAGCAAACAAATTCTTTCAACGTTTCTAAGTATACTGTGTCAAAATTCTGAGTACCTTGGCAACCCCAGGGTCCTTGTTAGTCTCCCCTGCCAATATGTTCCAAAACACGCCACACAAAAGATCCCAAGGCACGGAAATAATAAGTAATCTTTGTTTCTTGTAGAAAGTTAGTTGTTCTGGGAATAAAATGTACTATTACCCAACCTCCAAGTGGGACAACTCAATCAAACTGCAGTAAAACTATAATGTGAAATAGGCAGTAAAGTAAACCCTTCACGTCTGATACTGCTGACAAGTGGCTGCTGACCACCCACAGAGACAATTACAGAAGCCCCACGATTCATTACCTCACTCAAGTGAATTCCTGTTCACTACTAAGGGGCAGCGG
Organism: Glis glis; assembly: GCA_004027185.1. Taxonomy (NCBI): domain Eukaryota; kingdom Metazoa; phylum Chordata; class Mammalia; order Rodentia; family Gliridae; genus Glis; species Glis glis. Next base: position 856 of record PVJS01050586.1, on the reverse strand, counting down.
CTATAAATTTTCCCCTAAATGTGCTGCCCCAGCAAATCTGTGACCAGAAGCCGCCAACATCACCTCAGCAACAGTGTGGGCTCCCCCATCTGACAGTGCTGTAGTCCTGGGGCTGCCTTTCTGAAACAGCCTCGGGGGACTTTCAGTCAGAAGCAGACAACAACCATTTGGATTTAAAAACATCAAACCAATTTGTTTTCCAAGTTAAAAAAAATACTGCTGATTTCACAGTCTCAAAAAATTCTGAGACTGAGCCATCTGGAATCTCAGTGTGGACTGCCTCTAATTACAACAGAAGATCAGGGAGGCACAGAAGTCAAAGGGACCTGCAAGGCCTTCGGTGGGATGGCCAAGCCCACACTGAGATCACTTCTGTGTCTTTCCTGGCAGATGATCCCACTGTCAGGGGGGCTTTGGTGAGGTAGTCAAACTGATAGTTGTTCACGTGGATCTAGAACTTTCATCCCATAACACACTCTTTGGTACTCACTTTTTGTTGTTCTGGGGAAATAGAAAATAAACTCTAGCCCTCTTCCCCCATACAGCTCTGTATGGAGTAGATGTCTGCCATGTCTTCTTTCTTTCTTTCTTTCTTTCTTTCTTTCTTTCTTCTTTCTTTCTTTCTTTCTTTCTTTCTTTCTTTCTTTTTCTTTCTCTCTCTCTCTCCTACTGGGAATTGAACCCAGAGGCATTCTACCACTGAGCTACACTCTTAGCTCTTTTAAAATTTTTATTTATTTATTTATGGTATTGGGGATTGTACCCAGGGGTGGTGTTCTACCTCTGAACTATACCCCCAATCCTATTTTATTTTTTATTTATTTATTTATTTTTTTTTTTATTTTTTTTTTTTTTT
>PVJS01050585.1:0-14267 GCA_004027185.1 Glis glis | reverse complement strand
CTTGGGAAGCCGGGCGTGGTGGCGCATGCTTATAATCCCAGTACTTTGGGAGGCGGAGACCAGAGGATCCAGGTTCGCAGCCAGCCTCAGCTCTCTCGCTCTCTCTCCCTCTCTCTCCCTCCCTCTCTCTCTCTCTCTCTCTTTCTCTCTCTCTCCCCTTAGTGAGGCCCTCCGCAACTTCATGAGACCCGGTTTCAAAATAAAAGTATAAAAAATGGGGCCGGGGGCATAGCGCGGAGGTAGAACGCCGCTGTGTTCAATCCCCGGTACCGCAAAAAAAAAAAAAAAAAGTCTCACTTGCTCAACAAGGCCACAAGGGCTCAACCTGGCCCTCCCTGCTCTGTAGAGGCCACCGCTGGCCCCACTGCCAATTCCCCTCCCGGCCTTCCCAGCCCACAGGGCCTTGAGCACGGGGTTTCCACTGACTTGGTCACCTCCTCTTACCACTCTCTTTGCCAGTGAACATTCCTGACCACCCCAACCCAGGCTATGTCCTTCTGTCCCTCCTTCCGCCAGAAGCCTGCTCTTTCCAGCTGCAGTGCATCCAAGTAAGCCAAATGAACCAACGCACTGTACCAAACAGGAGCGCAAACCACTGGCTTGCTAAGTAAAGATGGTGAGAAAAGACGGCCCGCCATTCCCAACATGAACGAGGTAGCTATGGTTAAGGCTCAGATCTCAGCAGGACCAGTTCAAATTCAACGGAGAAGAATTGGACCAAAACTCTGAATTCAATCATCTGTTTATGTGACAGCCATGGGTTTCTTTCTTTCTTGGTTTTCTTTTTTTGTGTGGTACTGGGGATTGAACCAAGGGGCATTCTACCGCTAAGCTACACCCCCAGTCCTTTATTATTTTGAAACAGGGTCTCACTAGTTGTTGAAGCTGCCCTCGAACCTGCAATCCTCTGGTCTCAGCCTCCCAAGTACTAGGATTACAGGCATGTGCCACCACGCCTGGCTCCTATGGTTTTTTTCCCACAGAACCTCAGCCCCCTCTAGAGCTCTGGCATCCATTACTCACACATGAGGTAAGAATCCAGTCTGAGGTTAGAACAACCAGAGACCTTCCCTAATTCCCCCAACAAAAACAGCTCTGCAGAAATCTGAGCCACTAGGCCACAAAAAGAATCAGTTAAGCATGTATTTAATTTATAGTTAATTAATTACATTATCAAAATGCTTTAAAGTAATAATATTCTGGATTTATCAAGCCAATCTTCCAGCATAGCAATCATCAGTGGAATTGTGTAGCAGCCACTCCCCAAGTGAGACCAAATAGCAGCTGCTATTTAATAACAAGCTCGCACTGATGTTCTCCACACACTTATGTTTCACTGCCTGCCTGGTCCTGGAGGTGTTTGATTTGTAGTTTCTGATATAGGCAGTTATGGCAATGCATTTCCTCAAAAGGAAAATGCACTAGTAGCACATTCCACAAAATCACCATCATATGGAAAAGACACTGCTGTTCCTGTTATTACTGCCAGCTACGCTCTCCACCCATAGTCAGGGAAGCCCAAAATACTCCCCCTGATAACACAGCTCTCCACGGTGACACCCTCCACAGATGCAGTCAAGCTGTAGCTCTGCAGGAGCTGCAAATTCAAATCTCAGTTCCTGCCACTTGACAGTCTCATTCTCAGAAACTGAGCAGCTGTTCTCTGAAGTGCTCTGAGATTTCACTTCCTCTCACATTAAGGTTGTCATCTGTCTTAGCCCCTCGACTAACTCACCCAACCAGCTAAACCCACAACAGGGGCATCTGCTCCAATCCTACCATCCCAGAGAGCCCAGCACTGTAAACAGCCTTTGAAACAGCCTGGGCAAACACAGGGAATGTGGAGTGGTGGTTCAGATCACAAAGACAGGACCTACTTCATCAATGCCTTCTTCTTCATGAAAGGTACGAGACAGGAAGAGGCAGGTCATGGTGTCTTCCTTCTTGGTGAAAAGGATAAAATCCTTCCCAATGCGCATTGAGCCCCTGAAAAGGAAGCAGAAACGGTTATTCTCCTAGGGATACAAAGCTCATCTGGAAAAGGAGTAACTCCACCCTCTGGAGGGCTCTCCTGAAGCTCTCCCTAGGGCCAGGTTCTCGTTCCCTCTCGGATCATCCAACGTTCCTTGCTCTGCTTTTCTGATGGCCCATAATTCCTTAATCTTTATCTACAACCTTGTCATCCACACATAGCCTCCATACAGGGCTTTCTCACCATCCTTTTAGGGTGCATTCACTACCATCCACAACCCCCAGTGAGCCTCACTCCCAGCCTGCTGCCACAATGCTAACAAGTAAGCCTGCTGCCCTCGAGGCTCCAGGTTCATCCGATCACACAAGGACCGACGCACCCTCTGATGGTGCCATTAGCAGCTCCCACTCCAGTACTTAATACTCTTAACATGTCATCTTCTATGTGGGCCACACCCAGTGCCCATCCTGTCTTTCCTTCCCTGACCCCGATCCACTCATCAGAAAGCAGCCCATGAAGCCGGGCGTGGTGGCGCACGCTTGTAATCCCAGTAGTTGGGAGGCTGAGACCGGAGGATCCAGGTTCGCGGCCAGCTTCAGCTACTTAGGCCCTCTGCAACTTAGTGAGACCCTGTTTCAAAATAAAGAATAAAAAATAGGGCTGGGGGTGTAGCTCAGAGATAGAATGCCCCTGGGTTCAATCCCCAGTACCACAAAAAAAAAAAAAAGAAAAGAAAGCAGCCCATGAAGGGGACAGCCCAGTGCCTATGCCCACAAGTCCTGCCAAGCCCAGTATGAACCCAAGGCTTAGCCATAGGGTCTAACAAAATAATTTCCGACAAGAGTGTTCAAGGAGGCCTGCAACTGGCTTATGCCCAATAATTACAGCCATCTTCTGTCTCAGAACTGCTTTGTCACCTCAATCTCATTATGACACAGGCAGGTCCCTACTTTTGGAAGCAACTGTTTTCTGGGAATTATGCCTTGAGGCAGACTTCTACTAGGCAGAAGTCCGAATGGAATTCGCTGCTTCCTTCCTGTTCAGCCATGTTAAACCTTCTGAGGAACGGGCAGGGACAGGCCTTTCTAGGCAGCACAGGGCAGGGCAGAAGCGTGAAGCACCAGTGGGAGGGCTGCCCACTCAACAATAAAACTGTTTAGCTTCTTTCTTCTCAACAGCTTCTGGGGCTTTATGGCTATTATCTCATTAGTCCTCAGAATGCCCTGGGGAGATGACGGAGGTGGGAAGCCTCATTACTCTCTTCTGTGTTCAAAAACAAACCAGACTGGCATGCCAAGCACACAAATGAATGTCATGCTCCATGTCCCCAAACACCCAGGAAAACTCCCAGGACACTCTCCAGAGATGCCCTGGGGGCTGCCAAGTCCTGTTTCTCCTCCTGCAGGACCGGAGGTGCTGGCAAGGCTCCTTCCCCTTCAATTTCACAGTCCTCCTCCTTCCTCCCTGAAGCTTTCTGGTAAACAAAAGGAAGTACATTATCTTACTTTCTATCAAAGCTTGCCCTTGCTCTAATATGGCAAAAAACTCTCTTTCTGTGCCTCTTTCTTCTATCTGACCATAGGGCCTGAATATCAAGAACCCCAAAACACCACCTCTCTCTTGGCTCCCTGCTTCTCAGCCCTATTCTCACCACAATCCACCTCCTCCTGGAACTCTTTCAACTTCTGATTTGACTTCACAATGTTTACACAGTCTACACTGTGAACACTAGATGGCTCCATTTCAATGGGACCTTCATGAAATTCTTTCCCTGAATATACTAAGGACAGCACTCTCAATTTCAGTTCCTTCTCGGTCTTCTAAGCACTTTCAAAGTCACATTTCATTTGCTCCTGAACTTCCCTCTGTACAGGAGAGTATCTGAGGTTAGAACCCCATTTTCTAAGCCAAGACTGGCAGCATATGCCAGTAATCCCAGCTACTCTGGAGGCTAAGGCAGGAGGACCACAAGTGTGAGGCCAGCCTGGGCAACTTATCAAGACCTTGTCTCAAAATAAAACTTAAAAACAGAATTCCCTGGGGAGAGCCTGGTGCAGTGATATACGCCTGTAACCCCCGCTACTCCAGAGGGTGAGGCTAGAGGATCAAGTTTAAGCCCAGCCTGGCAACACAATAAGGCCCTATTTCAAAAATAAAGTCCTAGGAAAGATTCCCAGGTGATTCACTGTCATCACAGGTGACTCAATCCATCTACGAAAAACAGAGATCCCTAGGTCCTACCCAGCCCCACTCGATCAGGCCAGAAATCTGCTCTGGAAAGATCCCAGGAAAAATAAGAAGCCAGAAAGCAGGCTAGAGACTCTCACAGCAATGGTATGTATTATAATCTTAATTTACAAAAGAGGAAGCCAAAGTTCACAGAAGTAATTAAGTGGTTAAGATGAGATTTTGAACCTTAGCTGCCTGACTGAAGTTGAATGAAAAGCAGCTCCAGTTTTGCAGTCAGAAAGACCTGGTTCATACCCCAGCTCTGCATGTAGACATCTTTACAATGTTGGGAATTCACCCCATAAACATCAATTCTTCATCTGCAAATAGCAGTACCTTCACATCATAGCCATGGTGAGGGTTAAATGAGATCATCCATGTGGAGCTTTTAGCACAGTACCCAGCACATGCTAAGTGCTTATAACTATCATTTGGTTCCTGCTCTGAGACAGAAATCATAACATCCAAGAATCAGGCCCCTGATTTCTTTGGAAGCACTCTTTCTTCTCCACACCCAAAGTACACTGCACACAAGGCCCAACCAAGGCTGTTGACAGATCAAACCACCACCCTCTCTCAAACAAAACAACACGTTTCCACAGCAAGACTGGAAACGTGACTCATAATTCCATTTGCACAAACTCCAATCCCACTACATCTTATTCCATCCAAAGGTATGTACAGCTGGAAGTGAGCTTTTCAGAAATAGAAACCTTTCTCTTGGGGCTTCACTCAAAACCAGAACAACACATTCCAAACACTAAACAAGTAGAAACCAAGGGCTGAGGGAGAAGTCCCAAGGGATCTGAAGACATTGGTGGGTTCCTGCTATAATGGCCTTGTACAACACGTGCAGAGACAGTGTCCTCCCGGCGGGAGGGCCTGTGTGTCTCTTACTCACTCTGGACCCCAGTGCCTGGCACAAAGCGTGACAAACAGCAGGTGCTAAGGAAAACTGCTATGCCATGAGATGACCACCGCACCTAATGAGACATAGCAACACCACAAGAGAGCCACTCACATCCTCAACCAAAAGGTAAAAATAAGGACTTTCAACAAGAGAGGCACAGTTCTAACGCAGTGTCAAGAGAACCCCACAGCCTCTCCCACCTTGACCTGATCTGGATGTTCATACAATTTAATCTGTGCAGCAAACTCAGCAGGTCAACAGTTGTAAACTACCCTGAATCACCACTCCTTTCTGAATCTTCTTCTGTCCTAGAGCCACAGGTATGGAGGGACAAGGGCGAGGACAGCAGAAGAGCACCACTTGATTTGTGTTGAGCCCTACAGCAGGATCCAGTATACCTACGATTTCAACCCATTCCCATACTGCCCAATCTGGGTGGACTCGGGTGTTCGTTTGGCTGACTTCCCAAACTGGATCACACTGGCGGCATCACCTGGAGTGGCAGACAGAAGAGAAAGCGAAATTATCATCTCTCTCCCAGGCTCCTCAACTCAATGGCAAAGGTCTGAGCCACATTAAATCCAAGCATGTTGTGTATCTGATAAAAAAAACAACAAACAAACAGAACTCTCTCCAAGAAAATGGGCAGCCACAAGGCAAATGGAAGCAACCTTTGCCTGGCCTGTCAGTACCATCGCTGTGACCTGTGCTCAGTTAGCAGAACACGGTAAACAGGCTGGGGAGGCCTTGGTGGTTCTGTTCCTGGATGTCGTGCAAGCTGATGAATACCATGTCAAGACACAGGCAATCTGAGTGACTTCCGGTTGCCATTTAAACCCTATCTCCGTGTCAGGACAAGTCCTGACAACACATAATGGAATTAAGTCAGAGACTTCTCATGCCCCACTTGGACTCTCTAGTCCCAACAGTGAGACCACAGAAAAACCAGTTTACACAGTGTTCTGTAAAAATGGTTATGTACCGGGAGTGGTGGCGCACGCGTGTAATCCCAGTACTTGGGAGGCGGAGACCGGAGGATCCGGGTTCGCGGCCAGCCTCAGCTAATTAGTGAGGCCCTCCGCAACTTTGTGAGACCCGGTTTTAAAATAAAGGATAAAAAATAGTGCCCCTCCCTCCCAGTTCGGGGTTCTATTTTTACCTATCTCTAGACTCTACCTTTATGTGGTGACTCACAACATTACTGATGGTGCCGACTTTAACCACTGGTGAGGTGACAGCAGCCATTGCTAAGTGCCACCTCCCCATTGATGTTTTGGGGCTGAATTACAAACACATTTGAATCCCCCAGCGAGGACCTCTGGGGAATTTTGGCCAATTTTCTTCTGTCTTGCTCTTTGGTTCCTGCCCTAAATTCAGCTGGGGCCATAGTCACCTCCAGGGCCTTTTCCTCATTCTGAAGGGCCACAGCTATGGCTGGCTTGAGCAGGCACTGTGTTTTGCACAATCAGAAGTCCCACGAAAGCAAACATCCCTGTTGCATAGTTAAAATTTGTATTGTATAAATGTTGCAAAGGTTGCAAAGGTTCAAAGGAGCAACCTCCTGTTTTTACAAAAGCAGCCGCTCCAACTTTCAGACAAAAAGTTGCCATTGGATTATGCAAACATGCTCTCTCTTATAAAAAGAAAAAAAAGGGGTTTTTTTTGTTTGTTTTTCTCTCAAGAAAAAAGCATGGTAACTCTGGCCGGCAACAGAGGCTTTGGTCACGAACTGTATTCATTTAGGAAATAAATAGCTTTGATTTTCACTATTAGTTCAAAAAAATAAAAAGAGATGTTCTCTACGGAAGCGCCCGTCCTTAGGGGAAGCCTGTGGAACACGCTGGTGATTGCTGTCCTTGTTTTTAATTGCGTCTTGAGGTTTGTCCTCCATGGCATAACCAGCACTGACAGACTGGCAGTGTGCTGTATTTTTACGTGGAAAAGGTTAGTGATATGTTTGATTTGTGCATAAGTCTGTAAATAGGTGAGAACAGACCACAGCTGACACTTGTGAAGTGTTTTTGTAACTTAGAATTTCTGTATCAAATAAAATGTTTTGTTTTAAGCCTAAAAAAAAAAAAGGATAAAAAAATAGGGCCGGGGGTGTAGCTCGGAGGTAGAACACCCCTGGGTTCAATCCCCGGTACCGCAAAAAAAAAAATGGTTATGTCCTCCCCCAAAGAAACATAATCAACTCATCACTTACTCGGATCCATTCCTGCTCCATCATCCAAAAAGCAAAGCATAAATCCTCCTCGAAGGTCCTCTCGTCTTTCTGTAAAAACAAAAAAACAAACAAAAAAAAACAGTTGCCATTACTGCCATGTTATCCACCACAGGGTGGCAACATATGAAGCTTGGTCCTGGAGGGTCAGGTTAAACCTCCCTTTCTAGTGTGAATTAAACGTCAGGGCCCTAAGGGTATTCCCACCAAAGGTTCTCCAGTGCTTTCTAATTCATGAATTCATTGGAAGAATCTATACGGCAGGCAGGGAATACCTAAAATCAGCATTTACCCACACTTGAGACTACTGCATCCTTCCTCCTCTCTACCTGGATTACTATCACATCTTTCCTATGCCATGGACCCCAAGCATTTAAGTACTCCAACTATGACACACTGCGCCTTGTCAACATGCTCGAATGCAACAGGATGCCTGCCTTTGTGAGTTAAGTCTGGGACAGCCTTCAGACTAAGTGATGAAGCCAGACATGGTATGGCACAATGGTGTCTGCTGCTCTCTAAAACAGGAATTACTATGTCTATGTAAGACCATCCCCAGGGTAACTACAGTGTCTGGGCTATTTGTATTTGTTGTCATAACCCCTGCTAGCAATGGGTCCTCGAAAAGGAGTAAGACAACACAGAGTGCAGTGAGAGATTCCCAGCTGGACCTGACTGACTGGAAGGAAGAACAGTCCTCTGGCAATAAGATACAGAGCAGCCATTACAAAAGGGACACAACAGATTATGGCTGCCATTGCAGTGGGTAAAAGAATCTCTTCTTTCAGCAGCAGCAAGTGGTAACCCAAAGAAGTCTTTTTTTTTTTTTTTTGCAGTACCGGGGATTGAACTCAGGGGCGTTCTACCTCCGCGCTACGCCCCCGGCCCTATTTTTTTATACTTTATTTTGAAACCGGGTCTCACGAAGTTGTAGAGGGCCTCACTAAGGAGAGAGAGAGAGAGAGACAGACAGACAGACAGACAGACAGGGAGAGAGAGAGAGAGAGAGAGAGAGAGCGCGTGCGCGCGTGCACGAGCTGAGGCTGGCCGCGAACCCGGATCATCCGGATTACAAGCGTGCACCACCACGCCCGGCCCAAAGAAGTCTTGAGTCCAGCACATCATGGACAATGGAGAAGAGAGTCCCAAACAGGCAAGGGGACTATCTTAGCTTCCTGGGTGTCTTTTGACTCAATGATGGAGACGAGGTGAGCAGTGGAGGAGCTAGCCTTGGAAGCAGGGAAGGGCAGACACAAAGGAGAGAAGGACATGAGGCAGAGGTGGAGGGAGGCAGGGGACTCACTAGCTATTTAAGGAACCACTAACACCACCCTCCCCAGTACAGATGCTGTTCACAGCTTGGCACTGGGATAAAAGTAGCACTTTTACTAAAAGGAAGAGGTCCGTGGAAGGTACTAACAGGTTAAAAATCCTAACAGGATTTCTAAATCTCTGGCAAGCTGCAGTTCACCAACTTAGTACAACTATCTATGCTGACAAGTCTCAGTTTAAAGTGCTGTTTGTCCTCCCCTCAGGCTAAAAATTCAAGTGAGTTGTGAATGCTCTCTGTTAAATAGACTAATGTAATTTAAAATGCTATTTCAGAAGGGCTATAAACCACAGAGATTTTCAAGTATCACACAGTGTTCAGGAAGCTGGACATTCATTACAAGTGCCTCTAGAAAGTTCAAGGGTGAGGATCTTCCTGGAAGTACTACTGGTAGATAAGAAAATTTCTCCCCATAGCAGTGCCTCTTATTAGAGTCTAGGGAATTCAAATGAGACTTGGCAAGCAAGAACAAGTACACAGAAAGTACAAAAAGTTATCAAAGTTTCCACCTGACAAAAAGCATGTGTCACACTGAGACTCAAACCAGTGTTCTAACTCTGGCCTGGCACCATTTGCCATAAAGTGTATATGAAACTCTGCTCTGGGATCTAGACATTGGCTTGAGCCAAGCGTCCCTGGAAAAGTCTCTAAGGATTACTGACTTTCCTTGAACACTACCTAAGAAGTTACTTTCTAGGCCCTTGTGTTAGGACAGGACTCACAGGCTGTTTCAGCACACGATCATCACTTAACAATGGGTCCTTGGATCCCTTTCTGGCTCACAGAGAGCATTTCAAAGCTTTTTCACATATTTACAAGGGTAAGAGACCCACACGGGGGGGGGGGATCCGCCTGGCTATATAGTGACTGACAGCTTCATGCAATACTGCCTCAGTGCCACGACAGACTGGATAATTCAGCATAAACTTCAACTGTAAATAGGCAGTGTGGTGTCTTCACCCAGCTATAATACACATGCAAATCACTCATTTATTCAATCACTGTTTACTGAGTACCTCTTGTGCACCTGGCTCTGTGACAGGGACAAGAGCAGTGAACAATGCAGATGTGATCTTTTCTTCACAGGGCTTACAGTTTAATAGAGTCAAATCTCTGCTACTCTCTGAAGTAGATAAGGTAGGAAGTAAAGAATAGGAGGGTTTAAGCTGAAGGAGGCTGGGAAAAGAAACAGCTGGAGCAAAATGCAGTGTACATAACAAAAACCTCAAGAGCTTGTGAAAATACAAAATCTGGGCTCTGCCCTGAATAGTCTGATTGCATATCTCTCAGGTTGGGCCTGAGAATTCGCATTTCTCCCAGGTGATACTGAACTGTCCATGAGTGATCCACTCTTTGAGAAGCACTGATCTAGAGCAAGCCAAAAGAACTAACAAGGTGTCCCTGCTCAGAACTATCTCCCCAGACACTCCACCAAGAGATTCACTCCTACTATCTATTCTTTAATCTGTCAACTGAGTGATGTCTAAATCCTCAAGGAAAGGACTGAGGTGAGGACTGGGGATTCTGGGTGGAGGAGAGTGTAACCAGCAGGGGTTGTGTGCTCCCCTCCATCATATATCTTGGAAGCAAGACAGGGAAAGCAAAGCCAAACTGCCCTTTTGCGGCTGCACTTCAGGTCTGTCAGGACAGTGTGGAAGGCCGTGCTTCTAAGCTTCCTCCAACAAGGCCAAGTCTGGGCTTCTCTAAGCCTGACCCCCTTCCACTCAAGCCCCAGCGAGTTGGAAAAGCAGGGAAAGAGATGTGAAATGAGCTGTAAGTCAAAAGTCCAAGGTGATTAAAAAAAAAATAGTGTCCTCTGCAGAGGCTGTTAGGAAATGACATCAATCTTAATTTCAGTTGTTTGCTCTGATGAGCAGTACTAATTTCAGTTTCATTTACTCTAATTTTCCATTTATTAACCATCACCTTGGCATCACAAAAGGGGTTTTCATTTAAGGAGGCAGCACTACCTATCCCAGAAAATTGAGGAAGTCAATAAAAACCCAGAGTCTACTTCTGACAGACACATTATGGTCTGGCTCCAACTCGTAAGAATTCTTTGGATAAATGAACACCTCTGTACTTTGAAAGGCCGGCTCCTTTCTTGCCCTTCTTAGGTTTAAAGGCAGTTTTTAAAACGTAATTTTTATGGTGACTTCAAACTATATCTGTTGTTTGTGGAGATTTCCAAGGTCAAGTATCAATCCAGCTTCACAATAAGCCAAAAGAAAATACTTTTCTACCATTTATTACCAACAAGAATATTAAAGAGTATGTAATCCCAGTACTTGGGAGGCTGAGATACGAGGATCACAGGTTCGGGGCCAGCCTCAGCTACTTAGGGAGGCCCTCCACAACTCAGTGAGACCCTGTTTCAAAATAAAGAATAAAAAATAGGGCTGGGGGTAGCTCAGAGGTAGAATGCCCCCGGGGTTCAATCCCCAGCACTGCAAAAACAAACAAACAAACAAACAAACAAAAAGAATATTAAGAATAGTGCTAGCTGAACACAAAAGGTGCACACCTATAATCCCTGTACTTGGGAGGCTGAGACAAGAGGATAACAAATTTGAGGCCAGCCTCAGAAACTTAGCGAAGCCCTCGGCAACTTAGCAAGACCCTGTTTTAAAATAAAAATCTAAAATAGGGCCAGGAGAGTAACTCGGAGTAGAATGCCCCTGGGTTCAATCCCCAGTACCACACACGCACACACACAAAAGCTTAGTGCTGATTCCATTGCTTTTATTCCTCCTGTTAAATTCATTAATAAGGCACTGAGGTAGAAAAGAGTAAAGGTAAGGATGCCAAGACTCCCAATCTCAGGATACTTGGAGTAAAGCAAATCTTTTTCTGAAACACTATGATGCTTGACGGTTCTATCACACCAGTTAATCCTTAACTATCTCGACTGTTCCCTCAAGATCTAGTTATTTTTCTCTAATCATCTGTACTGTGCTAATTGCCTCTCCAATTAGAGACCAGGTTCTTTGAGCAAAGGCCTCATCCTCTCTGGACTTTTCCCAAAGCCCAACAGTAGCAGTGAACATAAAATAAATGTGCCTTGGGCCTTTTTCATTTAAATGAAACTGAACTATTCTGCTGCTTTCTAAGTGTCAAGAACTAAATTTCCTTGCTGAAATTCACCCACCAAAGGTGGTAGAAGGGAGCAGAGGTGCTAATTCTTAAAAAACTTCTTTGCAATAAACTTGGCAATTAGGATTTGGTCCTTCAAATCGAGGAGTAGAGGCCTACTATGCTTTATCATCTCTGCAATGATTAAATGGCCACTATTTTTTTTTTCCAGAGGAAACTGTTACCACTCCTGAAAGAACAATAAAATATGGCTTGGAAAGGCACCTCCATTTGGCCAAGGATCAGCAACCATCTTTTTTTTTTTTTTTTTTTTGAGGTACCGGGGGATTGAGAACCCAGGGGCATTCTACCTCCGGGCTACACCCCCAGCCCTATTTTTTATTCTTTATTTTGAAACAGGAAATCACTAAGTTGCAGAGGGCCTCACTAAGTGGCTGAGGCTGGCTGCGAACCTGCTATCATCCTGTCTCAGCCTCCCAAGTACTGGGATTACAAGCGTGCACCACAAGCCTGGCTCAGCAACCATCTTTATTAATATTCTTCTGCTATACCCCTTTTCCTGTTACTTTCTTCTAAAAAGAAAAGGAGTGTATTTCCGCCACTTTGGCAAGTCTTTTCAACAGAGCACGTTCAGAATTTAAGCAGTATAGCTTACATACATGCAGGTATACTGACTCTTTTCTTTTTTGCAGAACTGGGGACTGAACCTAGGGGCACTCTACCACTGAGATGCATCCCCAGCCATGTTTGTTTCTTTATTTAATTTTGAGACAGGATCTAGCTAAGTTCCCCAGGCTGGCCTTGAACTTGTGATCCTCCTACCTCAGCCTCCTGAGTCACTGGGATTACAGGCATGCACCACCATGCCTGAATTTCTGATTATTTTCTTTGCTTCAAAGTATATTAGGCATAAGAATTTGATCATAACTTATTTGGAAATTCTTCATAATTACACTAGAGGTTCTAAAAATTGCTACTTGGTTGTGTGTGTATTCTCATTTATCAAATGAGTCCATGAAAGGGGGTTATTTGATAACTATATATTCCCACATAAACACACAGATTTCCTAAAGATGGGCAATGTTATTCAAAATATGACCTCAAACCTTCCAGAAGACTTCAGGAAAAAAGAGTGTCAGGAAAACATATCGCACTAGCCAAACTGGATTTAATAGCTATCTTCTTCTATTCTGTTTCCAAATTTTTAGTATTCAAATGACCAAAAAAAGTACTGGTACAAATTCTTAACAGAAACTATTAAAGAAAAAGAAAAAGGCCAACAATAATGACTAAGCATTCTTCTATCTACTGTTGCAACTACTCTAGGAAAAGAGTATCTCCCTATAAAACAGCACAGCTAGCCAGACGCGGGGGGGTACACACCTATAATCACAGTCTTGGGAGGCTGAGGAGGATGATCACAAGTTTGAGACCAGCCTCAGCAACCTAGCGAGACTCTATCTCAAAATTTAAAAATTAAAAGGGTTGGTGGTATAGTTCAGTGGTAAAATGCCCATGGGTTCAATCCTCAATACCTAAATAAAGAAATAATGCAACAGCACAGCCAATCAAATAAGCAAAATGGTAGAGGCTATCAAAACTTCAAATTTCAAGTCATGCCTGAGAATATCTCTGTAAACCTAGTGCCAACCCAGGTACCAGCTGTTTTCTTCAACTGACACCAGCAACTCTCCAGGTTGGACCAGTGCTTACCCAGGGTGATGAGGGAGAAACACCAGCAAGATCTTTCCTTCCCAATAAGATGACTAGTACTTGGCCATTTCACTCCCTACTATTCTACTCCATCACTCCCACAATCTTCTGGTGGCTATGTAACACAGATTTGTATACCTGATGTTAGTTTCAAAACCAGTGCTCTTGGTTCCTATGACATACCTGACCAGCATTTCTACCTATGTGAACTAACTGTGCCATCGCCCCAAGCTCCAGTCATTTCCAATTATTTTCCACTCATTTCCTCTTAGTCACAATAATAACTGTTTTAAGAGGAAGTAGGCGTTAGAAGAGAGATCTAAAGTCTGACTTACCTGCGTAAATATCTATTCTGGTGGCATCAGCATCTCTAAAAAATCAAAAAAAAAGAAAAAAAAAGTCCAAATGAGAATCTGAAATATTGATCAGCAAAATGCATAATATTTTGAGTGAAATACACAGTACTTTGTCTTTCAGGAAGCCATAAAAAATTTTACATACATTAAAAAGCTTTAGTTTTACACTTGGCAACACAATTTTCCTTATTTATCTGTGAAACACTTTATTTTTTTATTATTATTATTTTTCGGCAGTACTGGGGATTGAACCCAGGGACATTCTACCTCCGAGTTACACCCCCAGCCCTACTTTTTTATTCTTTTTTTTTTTTGCGGTAACTGGGATTGAACGCAGGGGCGTTCTACCTCCGTGCTACTCCCCCGGCCCTATTTTTTTATGCTTTATTTTTGAAACCGGGTCTCACGAAGTTGCGGAGGGCCTCACTGGGGGGGGGGGG
>PVJS01050584.1:0-14276 GCA_004027185.1 Glis glis | reverse complement strand
TCAAAACTACTCTAAGATTTCATCTGACCCCAATTAGAATGGCAAGCATTAAGAAGTCAAACAACAACAAATGTTGGCGAGGATGTGGGGAAATTGGGACTCTTCTACACTGTTGGTGGGATTGCAAACTAGTTCAACCACTGTGGAGATCAGTGTGGAGATTCCTCAGAAAACTGGGAATGGACCCACCATATGATCCGGCTATACCACTATTGGGTATCATACCAAAGGGATTGAAACTAGAAAACAACAGTAATATATGCATACCCATGTTCATAGCAGTACTTTTGCTTAATACTGAATCCTCAGAACCTAGTAGATTTCCTGGCTCCTTTGATACATTTTGGTTGAATAAGTGAATGAATAAGCATTCAATAAATAATAACTACTACTTTTATTATTATTTTGCAATTGGATGAAGTCTACCCATGTAGTAAGTGAAAGAGTTGGGATTCAAAGCAATCCACAGGAGTGTAAAAGACCTTCCCCCTGGGCTGTCACTGGGCAGCAAGGTCTCCCGAAGTTGGGTCAGCTGAAGCACCAGACATCATAGGACTTAGAAGAGGAATGTCTTTGCCAGTAGTTTCCCACTAGAGGTGGTTTTTCCCCATAAGGGGACATTTGTCAATGTCTGGAGACATGTTTGAATGTCATGACCTTGGAAAGGGGCATGCTCCTCGCATCTAGTGGGCAGAGGCCAGTGTTGCTGTTGAACATCATACCTACAATAAAGAATTACCTAGCTCAGTGCCAGTGGTGTCAAGGTTGAGAAACCCTGGTCTAGGCCATGCAATCTTGTGTGCTGGACTTAGCACCACATTTGATTCACCCATGGAAGACAAGAACCCCATACGACAGCCTGCTTCTCCGGCCCCCACCAACTACCAGATAGTAGATTCTCTGCTACTTTTTAAGGGAACAAGACAGTTTCTAAATGGGAAATTATCACACATGCCTCACAGGACCATGTATGTGAACTATGAATTAAGAACTTCGTGAAACTTGTATTATGAGTTTTAAACCAAAAGCTTACTCACTGGGCTGCTGTCTAGTGAGTTTCAGACTTCTGGGTATTCATCCAAGTTGCTTGCAGTTGGTCAGAGCTTTATCCTTTATCTCTGGAATCCTAAAGAACACTGCCTTTTTTTTTTTTAAACTCTGAGTTTTCTTCTCACCCTATTTACAGGACTGCAAATGAAACTTAATTCTTTCCATTTGCTCACAGGTTGTAGTCTTAGAGCTGTTTTCTGTTTTTAACATTATTTTCCGGTCATGGAAAGAGGAGGACCAAACATTTTAATGAGCTTTCCGCAGCACAGAGTCTCTAAGGGCATGATAATGGCGCTGTTCAGAGTCAGGCTCCCGATTCTCTCCATTGCTTTCATGTACGGTGTGCATTTTGATTTCATCCCAAACTGAGGGTTGCTTCTCCTCCACCCACAGCAGAGCTGACTGCTAATGGGCTTATTAACCAAAGTCATTGCATCACTGCCACCTGGAGCCATTAGCATGCACTGAGAGGCGGGATGCAGAGCAGGGCTCTGGGAAGAAGGGAGGAGGTCTGCATAGAAACAACATCCCAGTGACCTCAGGGTAGCTTTTTGAGTCTGGAGTCTGGCTGGGGATATTTTGGTACTATAGAGTGGCAGAAAGTAGGTTTTACTCGTAGCAAGAGACAAGTCAATAACCCAAGATATCTGGCAAAGGACTAGAAATGTCCTTGCTTAATAAAATGTGCACTTAGAAAATTCTGCTATAAATGGTCCATGTGTCAGTTACCTTGAGATCAAATAAAAATGGACCTTTTACTAACAAAGATGAGTACCAGTAAGATATAGAATTTCTTCCACTTTGCCTTCACTCTTTAGGAGCTGGACCATGCACTTCATCTCTGTAAGCCCCAGGATCCACCTCTTTTTCTCATTCCTTCCTTCCTTTCTTGTTTTTTCCTTCTGGTTTTTTTTTTTTTTTTTTTTTTTTTTTTTTTTTTTTTTTTTTTTTTTTTTTTTTTTTTTTTTTTTTTTTTTTTTTTTGGTCCTGGGATTGAACCCAGGGGAATTCTATTGCTGAGCTGTACCCCCAGCCCTTTTTATTTTGAAACAGTGTCTTACTAGGTTGCTGAGAGTCTTGCTATTGCTGAGACTGTTCTCGAACTTGCTATCCTCCTGTCTCAGCCTCCTAAGAACTGGAATTATAGGTGTGCACCATCATACCCAGCTGGAATCCCCCTCTTTAAAATGGGGATGATGGTAATACATACCTCATTAGATTATTGTAAGAATTAATGAGTAATGAAAGTAAATAGGCAGATCACTATGCCTAACCCACACTTACTGCTCAATAATAACATTTATTACCATTACTATTATTACCAATCCCAGTTAGCTCTGTACACTGTCCCTATTCCTACAGTTTGAAAAATGATAATTAACACTCAATATAAAATGTAATTAAACACTGTAGATGTTTTTTATTTTCTGAAAACTTTCCTAGAGCATATTTTATTGCACAAAGTAGAGGAAGATGCTTCTTTACCAAATATATTTTGAAATATGACAGATAGACAACCCGTTGATTGAAATTAATGTGCTTTTTCCCGTGATTTGACTGGTTTGTCATTTGACAAGTTATAAACTGTTCACTGTTATAAGCTGAGACTCTCAGAATGAAATCTAAAACAAACTGCAAGTGCAGAGAGACATTGATGACTGGTTGTGTTGATATTAGGGGAAGTGAGGGTAACAGTATCTGACCACATTTTCTCTAATTTTAAGTTTACAGATTCATAGGTCACATATATGAATAGAGTCTCTTGTGTTGTCACTGTCCTGAGGAAAGGAAATGAAATGTATTTTTGTTTTTCTTCATGTTTCTGACACATAATTTTACACCTACCAGGTAGTAGATTCTCTGCTACTTTTTTTTTTTTGGTACTGAGGATTGAATTCAGGGGCATTCTGACTCTGAGCTACATCCCAGCCCTATTTTATTTTTTATTTTGAAACGGGGTCTCACTAAGTTGTCGAGGGCCTCACTAAATTGCTGAGGCTGGCCTCGAACTTACAATCCTCCTATCTCAGCCTCCCAAGTACTGGAATTACAGGCATGCACCACCACCACCACGCCACCACCTTCTCTGCTACTTCTTAATGGAGCAAGATAGTTTCTAAATGGGAAATAATCATACATGCCTCACATGACTGTGTGAACTATTAAATAAGAACTTCATAAAACTTAAGAGTTTTAAAGCAAAAACTTAATATGTGTTTATTATCTCTGGTTTTATTACAATAAATTTAAGGCAAAATTGGATGGAATGAAATGGATACTCTATTTATAACATCTGCCTAATGGTCTGAATAGGACTAAGGACAGTGAGTTGTCATGGTGACAATATGTAGGGCTGTTTTACACAAAGTCAGTGTCAGTGTATACAAGGAGATTATTTGAAGGAATGTCCAATTCCTCTTTTTTTTTTAAATTCAAAGGTCTTAACCATTATCATCTTAGAATGATGATAATGTAGTGAACTGGCCTGGGGTTTAAATTGTAGGTAATGCACCTTGAACTCTAATGTAACAACTAAAGAGGACTGAGTCACTCACTCAATAAGTATTTAATGAGCATCTCTATGTGCCAAGTGCTCTTTAAGTTTAGGACTAAAAAGCTAGAATTTGTAACTAAATATAAACTGAACTTACTGATTGTCAAGGGGGTAACATTGGAAAGTTATTTGGCTTCTCTGACCTCACTGTTCTTGTTTGTTATATCATTATACTTAAAACAGAGCATATAGCCAGGTGTGGTGGTGCACACCTATAATAAGGCTGGGGGTGTACCTCAGAGGTAAAGCACCCTTGGGTTCAATTCCCAGTACTGCAAAGAAGAAGGAGGAGGAGGAGGAGGAGGAGGAGGAGGAGGAGGAGGAGAAGGAGAAGGAGAAGGAGAAGGAGAAGGAGAAGGAGAAGGAGAAGGAGAAGGAGAAGGAGAAGGAGAAGGAGAAGGAGAAGGAAGGAAGGAGCGAGCATGTAATAAGAATGAAGCAAGATATGTATTACAGCTATTTCATGCACCACACGTTTCATGATTATAATGCTAATTATTAACAGGGCCACAGGTAACACATGCCAAACGGGATGATGGGGGACTAGTAGAGCCCTCAATTGATGCTAACAGTTGTCATCTTTGACTTTTTTCTACTTGCAGCCTTTATTATCTATTTTTATCTTTTTTGTCCCTTGTCATTATAGGCTGGAGTTAAACTATAGAAAAAAACATACGAGCTTTTTCTCTGGAAATCAACCAAATTTGATGATTTATGAACGATGCTCTGAAGTCAAACAAAAGCCAGCTATCTCTTAAGCAGACAATCACAGCCTTTTCCAAATAACATCAGTCCAAGTTTAGTGGTAACAATCATTTATAATCTTAACAAGGCTAGTGATGATTCATTGTCTATTGTACACATGATGGTTTCATTAGGGTACTTTTGGGTGCAAGTAGCAGGAAAAACAACTGAAACTGCAGTAAGAAATGAGAATATATTGTGAGAAAGTACATTTCTGCTGCCTAACCCCCTGGCCTGTGGTTCTTGGTTAAGGCCATCCAAGCTCCGTACCATGAAGTGCAGGACGGAGGAGGCAGTCAGCATCTGCCAGAGCCGAACACGGTCTAGATGCTCAAAGAAGTCACATTCTCTTGTCTCAGAAAACAAGACATGGTGCAAGAGGGTCTAAAGTAGAACCGTGCAGAGGGAATAAAAAAGGAATTAAAAATACAACTGATGTTGATTGGTCATAAGGGGAAAGTGAGTAGCATGGAGTCAAAGATGGTTGAGGCTCAGCAGGCAAAACTGGGGTCAGTAAAGTTAGGAATCTCATGAGAAAATGCAAGAATAGAGTAGAAAAGAATGGTGTGAACAAAGAGAGGACTGTAGGGTATCCTGTACTTGGGGCCAGGGAATACCAGGTTGTGGCAATGATGTGATAGTGTTACACATGACTGAGAGCAGAACATGTAAATGCATCATTATCTGACTTACATGAAATACCAAGAAAAGTTTTATTTTCTCTGAGTTAAAATTAGGACAGATGTTATGATCCCAGAGGAACTTGAAACCAAGGTATCTCCTTTCTGTAAAAGGGATCTGTAGTTGTTGAAACCTGGGACAGAATCCTAGACTCCTCATTCAATCCCAGTAATTCTCCTTAAATTATAAAAATGGTAGCAGACTAGTTTGCTTCCCCAGTGATGTAAAACTCTCTTTCAAGAAGGGAGAGTTTCCATTTTCTACTGTGAGAAGTGCACAGTGCTGGTTGGAAGAAAAAGTATCACTGAGTAATAAGATATCTCATACATTTGATTTTTAGAATTTATCCTTCTAAGTATTTTTTTTCCCTAGAAGCAATAAAGGTCTAAATTGCTTTAAAACAATCTGACAGCAGTCAGGGCAGGTTATATCAGCCCAAGTACCATTAAAACATGCTCATTTTATTCCTTTCTGTCCTTTATGCTAGATTTACTCTAAACATCTTTAAATTATTCATTATATTGAAGGAAATTACTCAAAAGGACAATTGTTCACCAACAAATATGAAGGTCTAGATGAAATTGCTGATTTTCTAGGAAGTATAAATTTTTAACAGTTCATTCAAGAGTAAGTTGAAAACCTGAATAGACCAATAGTCACTGAAAATTTTTAAGAAAACTACCAAAAATCTACTTCTAAAAAATGCGTACTGCCCAAGTGATTAAGTAGGTTCCACCTATGTGACCTTCAAAGAATAGACAGCTCCTGTGTTAGTTAAATTATTTCTGAACATAAAAAGAGGAAAACCTTCCCATTTCATTTTAGAAAACTATCATATTTCTTATGCCAAATCTCATATAGATAGCACACACACACACACACACACACACACACACACACACACACACACTACAGATCTATTTCATTTATGAATATGGTGCTTTTTTAAGCAACGAAACTTGGACAGATTTCTTTTTTTTTTTTCAGTACCGGGGATTGAACCCAGGGGTGTTCTACCTTGGCGCTACGCCCCTGGCCCTATTTTTTATACTTTATTTTGAAACCGGGTCTCATGAAGTTGTGGAGGGCCTCACTAAGTAGAGAGAGAGAGAGAGAGAGAGAGAGAGAGAGACAGACAGACAGACAGACAGAGACAGGGGGAGAGAGAGAGAGAGAGAGAGAGAGAGAGAGAGAGCTGAGGCTGGCCGCGAACCCGGATCCTCCGGTCTCCGCCTCCCAAAGTACTGGGATTACAAGCGTGCGCCACCACGCCCGGCTTGGACAGATTTCTATACCAAATAATTCCAGGCTTCTTCCTCTCTCCTCATAAATTCTGTATTCCCATTCTGGGATGTGAAGGAAAGTTAAAACAGCAGACAGTGAATGTGGGACATCAGGAAAGGTCCAGTTAAAAGGTAAAATGTGTTTGTCAATGAATTCTGAGGAATTTGCAAATGCCTTGTAAATCATCACAGCAAATCTGTAAATGTAATGGTGTTTCCTGATATGTTAGCTCACGACGTACCTACTTATGATGAGCAGTTCATTTTGATTCTAGAGGGTGTAGCATAGTGACCCAGGTGTTTTGGAGCAAAACACTCTCTACTTTAGTTCATTTACAGTTTGCACTCAATGGGCAATTCTGTCTTGGGATTAGCAGGATATACTAGTCAAGTCAGTGATTACTCCTTAGTATTTATAAGACAACCTATTGATTTCTGGATCATGCTCAGAAAATGTGGTTGGAAGGAGCATGGATGGCAATATGAACAGAGCTGATTCAAAAGTAAAAGAGGAAGCCAGATGTGGTGGCGCCCACTTGTAATCCCAGTATTTGGGAGGCTGAGGCCAGAGGATCCGGGTTCGCGGTCAGCCTCAGCTACTTAGTGAGGCCCTCTGCAACTTCGTGAGACCCAGTTTCAGAATAAAGAATAAAAAATAGGGCTGGGGGTGTAGCTTGGAGGTAGAATGCCCCTGGGTTCAATCCCCAGTACGCCAAGAAAAAAAAAAAAAAAGAAAAGAGGAATTTCATCAAATTCAGGAGGTGGGAAAGCATTCAAAATCAGAGAGACACACACACACCTCAACTTATGCCACGGATATAATGTCCTGAACAGATGTTAGAAGCCCTATGAGGGAGGGTGACACCTCTCCCATCCCACACGCTCTCGCAATATAACCTTGTTATCTTCCCATTGAAAAGTGGTCTGCTTCCCTTGCCCTTGAATTTAGGCTGACTCTGGGACCTATTTCTTTTAAAGTTTTTACTTTAAAGTAATTTTAACTTACAGAAGAGTTGTGAATATAATGTAGTGGGTCACTGGGTATCTTTCATCTATTTTCCCATAATGTTAAAAAATTTCAAAACCAGAGTACATTTCTGTGGCATATTTTGGTCAATGGAACTTATTTCTCATTTGTAGTGTATAACTTCTAGGACTAAGATATAATGCTCTTCTCTCTCTCTCTCTCTGTCTCTCTCTCTGTCTCTCTGTCTCTCTCTCTCTCTCTCTCTCTCTCTTTCTTTTTTCTGTACCAGGGACTGAACCCAGGAGCCTTCTGTCTCTGAACTACAACCCTAGTCCTTTTTAAATTTTCTTTTTATATATTTATGTATGAATGTATTCATTTATTCATTTTGGTATTGGAGACTGAACCCAGGGGCATTCTACCTCCAAGATACACCCCCAGTCCTTTTTATTTTTTATTTTTAAACAGGGTCTCACTAAGTTTCTGAGGCTGTCCTTGAACCTCCAATCCACCTGTCTCAGCTTCCCAAGTACTGGGGATTACAGGTATGCACCACCACACCCATCTGTAATGCTCCTTCTTAAAGCCCAGCTTCCATGCAGTAAAGAAGCACAGAAGCTACACAGAAAGGCCCACTTAGAAGAAAACCAAGACCCCCAACCAGAAACCCCAAAAGAGCTCTCAGCTACAATTAGCACCAACGATCAGCAATGTGAATAAGATTATTCTGGCTTGCCCAGCCATCCCAGCACCCCACCTCATAATGCAGGAGAACAAACTGGACCACCTATAGAGATAATAATTGTTACTGTTTAAGCCAAGCAGTTTGTTGTGCAGCCAGAGATAACTGACACACCAACTCTAACTAGGTTGACATTTGTACTGTGTGCTAAAAAAAACCCAATCTGTGCAAGTTGGTCTACAGGAAAGAATATAAAAGACAGTTTTGATAAGCAATGTTTTATCCTTCTAATTCAAGCATGGTAGTCTCTTATTATCAGACTAAATGTAAAGCAAAGGTGCTTTTACGTGATAAACCCTCAGCTGTCCAACGGAAGCTTCTAGGATGAGACTGACTAGTGAAGAAAGGCTGATAAGTCGCCTTCTAGAGTCTGACTTGAATTAAATAATGTGTGTGTTTACCTATTCAAAAATTATATTTAGGAAAAGAATCTAGAGGCACCCGAACTAATTTGATTAGTTATACATTTCCTCTAAGATAAGCTATGAAATGAGCAGTTACAAAAATGGCAGATAAGCAGGACCCTTTGTAAACTTTCCCTCTGTTACCTTGATCCGAAGCCAACAAACTTTTCTGTCGACAGCCAGATAGCTCAAGTTTTATAGGTCAAAAAGTGAAACCAAGGATGTTATGTACGTGCCTGAATAACAAGAAAGAATTCAAAACATATTTTTGTAATGCAGGTTTACTAAAGGGAAGATTAATAATAACTTTTTCAGTGGGGGGATAACTTTCTAGTTGGGGTTCAAATGTCAAAACTATTCTTAGCTCATGGATCATACAAAAACAGGCATGTAAGACAATGTCAAAGAGACTAACATAAAAATAATTGGAGTTCCGGAGAGATATAAAAGAGAATGTGTCAACAGAAATATTTTAAAATACAATGGCTGACAATTTTTAAAAAATTGACAAAAGACAAACACAGATTCAAGAGGTTTAGCTAATCCGAAGCAGTGTAAGTACAAAGAATCACATTATTTAAGTACACCATAGTCAAACTGCTGAAAACCAAAGATATATCCAAGCAACAAAAGCTGAGAGAATTTGAGGCCAGCAGAACTAGACATCATGAGATAGTAATGGCAGTTCTTTGGGCTGATAGGAAATGATTTCAGAGAGAAGCATGGATCTTTGGAAAGGAATAAAAGCATTGAAAAGAGAAATACATGAATAAATATAAAAATATTTTTATTAGAAATTTAAAGAAGCTGTTTATCATTTAAATAAAAAATAAGCAAGTTTGTGGGATTTATGACAATGCACAAGTAAAATACAGTCATGCATCACATAATGTTTTGGTGAATGACAGAGTGTATGTGACTGTGTCCCATAGACTATGCCACCTAGTGATGTTGTAACAGTTTGTGTAAGTACATCTTATGATGTTCACACAATGGTAAAGTAGCCTAATGATTCTTTTCTCAGAAAGTATCCCTGAAATTAAATGACACGTGGCTGTATACAGTAAGAAAACCACAGAGGGCTTGAGGGTAAGTGGAAATATACTGTTGTAAGTTTATTAGATTATTTTTAAAGTGGTAGGATATGAAGTAAAAGTAGAAAGTAATAAGTTAGGGGTGCTTATTTTAATATGTAGGGCAGCTGTCCAATAGAATTTTCTGATATAACAGAAAGAATCTATAATCTGTATGATCCTATATAGTATTCACTTGGTACATGTGGCTGTTGTGCATGTGAAATGTGACTGGTGCATATAAGGAATTGAATTTTTAATTTTACTTAATTTGAATTTAATAGCAACATATGGCTGGTTGCCACAATAGTGACTAGAATAACTCTAGAGTAACTACTATGAAAATACAAAAGTGTGTGTATATATGTATATATAAAAAGTCAATAGAAAAGATAAAAAAGAATAATAAGAAGTAATTGGTTGATCCAAAAGAAGAGAAGAGAGAAGAATGGAACAAAGAATAGATGGAATAAATAGAAAAAAAATGGTGAGATGGTAGACTTAAACCCAATATATTACCAACTACATTAAATATAAATGCACCAAAATCTTCATTTAAAGCACATTATTGCTTGTTGAATAAGATTTTCAAAAATCAAAACTAACTATATTCTGTTGATGAGACACACTTTTTAGTTTTAAATAATTTCAAGTTTACCAGAAAGTTTCAAAAATATACAAAGATCTATTTGGTAGTAAGCTTCATATATCATGCCCTTTTACTCTTGATACTTTGGTGTATATTTTCCAAGAACAAAGATACTCTTACATCACTTCACTACAATTACTGAAATTGATACAATACTTGTATTTAACATAGAATATATAGTTCAATTTTATTGATTATTCTAATATTATCCTTTATGGAAATTTCCCTCAGTACCAGATATAGTCCAGGATCCTGTATCATGTTTAGTCATCATGTCTCTTTAGACTTTCAAAATTGGAAATAAGATGGGCCTGGTGGTGCACGCTTGTAATCCCAGTACTTGGGAGTCTGAGACTGGAGGATCGGGGTTTGTGGCCAGCCTCAGCTACTTAGTAAGGCCCTCCGCAACTTAGTGAGACCCTGTTTCAAAATAAAGAATGAATAAAAAAAAATAGGGCTCTGGGTATAGCTCAGAGGTAGAATGCACCTGGGTTCCATCCCCAGTACCACAAAAAAAAAAAAGAAAGAAAGACAATCGAAATAGTTCCTTAGCCTTTCTTTGTCTTTCATGGCATTTTTAAATACAGCCCAATTATTTTATATTTTCCTCAATTTGTTTTTTTAATTATTTGTCCTGAGGCTATACATTTTGAGTTAAAATACTACATAAATGATCTTATAATATTCTTGAGGTATCACATCTGAAGGCAAATGATGTTTGTTTTCCCTTATTGGTAATGTTAACTTTTATAATTTGGATAAAGTGTTGTTTTCCCATTGCAAAATTGTTAGTTTTCCTCTTATTTAGAACATGCTTTCTAGGGAGATTTTCCAGATAATGTAAATATCATTTTCCTCATCAAATTGTCTACCTATTATGCTAAAAATTATTATTAATTATCTTCATTTGTATTTCGATGATTCTTGCCTGAATCAATTTTAAGTATGGTGTTCTAAATGATAATTTTCTTTTTTTTTATTTTATTCGTGCATTTTGGTCATACATCTTGATGACCAGGGTGGTAGAGGCATACCTGCATCTTGATGTCTAGAATGTCTTGAGTCATCTTGATGACTAGGGTGGTAGAGGCATATCTGCACACAGCACTCATTTAGCCCTCCCCCAGTTCCCACCCTATTCCCTCCCCCTTCCCTCCTTCCTATGCTCAGCACAGTGATTGACTTTGATAAGTTTGTGTATGTACATCATGTCCATTAAGGTGTTTTCCTCTTCCCCCCTCACATCTCCCTCAGTTAGGTCACCTTCCTCACTCAACTAAGGTTTCTCTTCCTTTGTCTGGAGTCCCTCCTATGTCCTGTTTTCTCCCTAGCTTCTGAATATTAGGGAGAACATCCAACTTTTCACTTTTTGTGACTGACTAATCTCACTTAGCATAATGTTCTCCAACTCCATCCATTTCCCTGCAAATGACATAATTTTGTACTTCTTTATGGCTGAAAAAAATTCCATGTGTACATATCCCATAGTTTTGTAATCCATTCATCTGTTGATGGACACCTCGGCTGGTTTCATCTTATGGAAATTGTGAATTGTGCAGCTATAAACATAGTTGCACATACATTACTCTGGTAATTTGGTTTCCACTCTTTTGGGTAGATACCCAGGAGTGGTATTGCTGGGTCACATGGTAGGTTCATTTCCACTCTTCTGAGGATTCTCCACATTATTTTCCAAAGTGGTTGCACCAGTTTGCAATCCGACCAACAATGTATTACAGTTCCTACTTCTCCACATCCTCGCCAGCATTTGTTATTGTTTGTGTTTTTAATGATTGCCATTCTAATTGTGGTTAGGTGAAATCTCAGGGTAGTTTTGATTTGCATCTCTCTGATTGCTAATGATGTTGAACATTTTTTCATACATTTATTTGCCATTTGTATTTCTTCTTTTGTGAAGTGTCTGTTTAGTTCACTTGCCCATTTTTTGATTGGGTTGTTTTTTTGGCAGTGAGTTTCTTGAGTTCTCTGTATATTCTAGATATTAGTCCTCTCTTTGAGGGGTAGGTGGCAAAAATCTTTTCCCATTCTGTCGGCTCTCTGTTGAGGTTCTTGATAGTTCCTTTGCTGTGCAGAAGCTCTTCAGTTTAATGCAATCCCATGTATTGATCCTCATTATAATTTCTTGCGCCTTTTGGGTCTTCTTGAGGAAGTTTTTACCCATGCCTATGTGTTGAAGTGTTGGTCCTATACCCTCCTCTTCTTTTTTTTTTTTTTTGTGGTACTGGGGATTGAACCCAAGAGCATTCTACCTCTGAGCTACATGCCCAGCCCTATATGTTTATTCTTTATTTTGAAACAAGGTCTCACTAAGTTTTGGAGGGCCTCACTAAGTAGCTGAGGCTGGCTGCGAACCTGTGATCCTCCGGTCTCAGCCTCCCAAGTACTGGGATTACAAGCATGTGCCACCACGCCTGGCTCCTATGCCCCTTCAAGTAGCTGCAAGGTCTCTGGTCTAATTTCCAGGTCTTTGATCCATCTTGAATTAATTCTTGTGCAGGGTGAGAAAGTGGAGTTTATTTCCATTTTTCTGCATATGGATAACCAGTTTTGCCAACACCATTTGTTTAAGAGGTTCTCTTTTTTCCAGTGTGTTTTTGGCCCCTTTGTCAAAAATCAATTGGCTGTAGGTGTGTGGATTTGTTTCTGAATCTTCTATTCTGCTCCATTGGTCTATGTGTCTGCTTTTGTACCAGTGCCATGCTGTTTTTATTACTCTGGCTCTGTAGTATAGTTTGAAGTCAGGTATTGTGATGCCTCCTGCATGGTTCTTATTGCTGAGAATTACTTTGGCTATTCTGGGTTTTTTGTTGTTCCAAATGAATTTAAGGACTGATTTTTCTATGTCTGTGAAGAATGACCTTGGTAATTGAATGGGTATTGCATTGAATCTGTAGAGCACTTTTGGAAGAATGGCCATTTTGATGATATTTATTTTACCTATCCATGAGCATGGGAGCTCTTTCCATCTTCTAAGATCTTCTTCAATTTCTTTTTTCAGTGTTTCCTTGTAGAGGTCTTTTACCTCCTTGTTAGGTTTATTTATTCCTAAGTATTTTATTGTTTTGGGGGCTATTGTGAGTGAAAATGTTTTATGGATTTCTTTTTTAGTGGATTTATGGTTGGCATACAGAAAAGCTTCTGATTTTTTAAGACTGATTTTGTATCCAGACACTTTGCTGAATTTGTTGATCAGTTCTACAAGCCTTTGTGTTGAGTTTGTTGGGTTTTCTAAGTATAATATGTCATCTGCAAATAGAGATAGTTTCAGTTCTTCTTTTTCTATTTGTACTCCTTTGATTTCCTTCTCTTGCCTTATTGCTCTGGCTAGAGTCTCAAGTACTATATAAAAAAGGAGTGGAGCTAGGCATGGTGGCACATGCTTGTAATCCCAGTACTTGGGAGACTGAGACAGGAGGATCAAAGGTTCATGGCCAGCCTCAGCAATGTGTGAGACCCTCCGAAACTTAGTGAGACCCCATTTCAAAATAAAGAATAAAAAATAGGGCTGGATGTATAGCTCGGAGGTAGAATGCCCCTGGGTTCCATCCCTAGTACCACAAAAAAATAAAAATAAAAAATAAAAGAAATGGTGATAGTGGACATCCTTGTCTTGTGCCTTGTAGTTTTTCCCCATTCAATATGATGTTGGCTGTGGGCCTATTGTATATTGCCTCTACGATGTTGAGGTATGTTCCTTCTATTTCAGTTCTCTGCAGTGTTCTTATCATGAATGGGTGTTGGATTTTGTCGAATGCTTTTTCAGTGTCTATTGAAATTATCATGTGATTTTTGTCCTTAGTTCTGTTTATGTGGTGAATTACATGGATTATTTTTCATATATTGACTAGCCTTGTATCCCTGGGATGAACCCGACTTAGTCATGGTGTATAATTTTCTTGATGTGGTTTTGAATGTGCATTGCTAGTATTTTGTTTAGAAGTTTTGTGTCTAAGTTCATCAACAATATTGGCCTGTAATTTTCTTTTCTTGAGCTGTCTTTATTTGGTTTTGGTATTAATGTGATGCTGCCTTCATAGAATGCATATGGGAGAGTCCTGTTTCTTTCTTTTTTTTTTTTTGCGGTACCAGGGATTGAGCCCAGGGGCAT
>PVJS01050583.1:0-14267 GCA_004027185.1 Glis glis | reverse complement strand
AGACCTATTTCAAAATTAAAGAAAAAAATGGATGCTGGGGGTGTAGTTCAGATGTAGAATGCTGCTGGGTTCAATCCTCAGTACCAAAACCAAAATTTTTAAAGTTTAAATGGTACTTAATTGAAACTCATACACACAAGTGTCTCTCTCTCTCTCTCTCTCTCTCTCTCTCTCTCACACACACACACACACACACACACACACACACACACAACACACACACTTCACACACTTTTCTAGTCCTTTGTTTCTAAGTAATGGGACTCCTATTTTCCCTATTTCATCCTTAGTTGTTCCACTCACCTGCATTTATGAATTAAATATAGGTGATAAATTCTCATTTGTAATCATTCCTTCACAATATTGTATCTGCTCTTAAGTTTCTCTGTCTTGAAGTCTCTCCGTTCACTCTTTCAGGGGAGAGAGATTTGAAAATAGGGTAATATTCTGCGGGCTAAAACATCCAGAAAGTTAGAGAGATGTCTGTAGAGGTGCTGCAGAAGGGCCGTTCTTCAGGAACTTTTGCAGACTGCAAAAGTGACTACAAAGATCACGGAGTATCTGATGCGACCTTCAAACCCATATTCAGGAACTTCTTTTGCATGCGTTATTGCCCCTGGGCTAGTTGCCTGACCTGTCTAAGACTCAGTATCCACTTCCAGTCTCAACTTTATCACGTCTACTTAGAATCCTAAAGACATCATGCCAGTTTAATCATACCAGGAAAAATAAGGTATAATCATTTTAATACTTTTAATCCTCTGAGGTGTAATACTATGCTAAAATATCATTAAGTTTCTTGGGTAAACATGATGTAACACAGTGCATAGTTAACATGATAAAAAAAAACCTTGGGGAAAATTACTCTTTAGGAATGTGGTGGTAGCTCATGGGTAAAATTTCTTTTAAAAATGAAGCTGGTATTCTAGATTTTTTTTAAAATATGAAAGTATAACAGTAAGAATGAGCTGTATAATTTGATCCTTCCCTAGCACAACTTTAAGGTACAACCAGCATTGAGATGCAAACTGCTGATGATTAATTTCTTGCTTATTTAATAACATAGAGTAATCATTCAAGACTTCTTTCAACGGTCAGGTCAAATTACATACCCATTCACACACCTATCCTATCACTTGACACTGTACAAAACCAATTTTAAGAAATAACCCTGTTGACAGGCACACACACACACACACACACACACACACACACGCACGCACACTTGAAGTAAAGTTAAAATCTGGTATCTGGTGCTGCCAATTTTGGCTTGGAGTAAACCATGAAATGATCTTGCCAGTATCAAAATACAGGTATATAATTTAACATAAACATAAGCTTCTTAGCTTTAAACAAAAAATTAACTTTCATATTGCTCCAGATTTTTCTCCTAGCTCTTTTTATCAGTGGCCATGGACAAGACATTTAAGGATACCATACATGTATTTAACCCATTTTTCTGTGGTTTTGTCTTGCTTTTACTCAAAGATAAATGTTGTAGAATAAGACTCAGCACATGTAAAGAGGCTTTTTCAAAACATGTCAACAGCTCAAAGGGGCAAGAGAAATCTTAGGGACTTCCCCTGCAGTGACATAAAGGTGATCCTGTGAAGACCATAAACATACCCTGGTACTTCCCACATAACTCAAAGCCTTGTATTTGCCATCCGTTAACCGAAAAGAGCCCAAAATTACATATTATATTTTATAACTTTTCAATTTAACCCTATAAATGAGAAGCAGAATCCTATTTCATGCAAGATTGGTGTGTGCACATGCTCAGCCCTCGCCAGAACTTGCAGGTTCTATTGGCTGGTGCACAAATTTGCCTTCTGCTTTCTTTCCTGTTAAATGAAAAATTAAATGAATAGGTGCAATCGTAAATGCTGTCAACAGTATTTGTGCTGTAGTTTTAAGGTGCAGTAGCCTGTAGTTTGAGTGATTTATCTCCTAATTATCCGTCAAATCTATGTGATTAAATATCATGCTCCATCATGGGTTTCTTGTAAATAGCCTAATTAGCCCTCTTCTGGCTCCAAAGGGCACCCCCAAAGAGTTTCTGGATTTTAAAGAAAGAGAGAACCCTTTCCCTTTTGCCCCTTAACAAAAGGGCTACTTCTCTCTCTTTCATCCTTGTGAGATTTATGAGGTTTAACTTCCAGCCCATAGGACGGAAGATTAGGCTACAAGGTTTCATTTACTCTTGAACGTTACTGCACATTCTCTTCTCTAACTACCTTGACCTTCAGGATGTCATAGGTGGAGTGACATAACTCTATATTAACATTTGGAAATGGCTTTTACCTTTTGGATCATTTTATGGGATCATTTCATTGAGTTACCCATTTGGAATACTACTTAGCTTTATGGATAAAATATTCTTTCTGCACTGTTATAAAATAATTGTTTGGCTCTTGGCATAATGAATGAAGTTAAATTTGTATAAAATTTCTATTCAACTGTTTTTTTTTCCCGTAGGAAGTATAGGGAGAGGATAGTAATAATAGGGGATAATTGAATAGATCAAGTTTCATGAAAAAGAATCTTGATTGCCAAAGTGTAGACCTACAGAATTGAGCAAGAAGGTGTTGTAAAGAATTCCTAGTGGAGCTTTTTATGCTAAGTCACATTAATTTTTTTAAGCCTGTACAATGAAAATTTTCCTTTTAGCTTGTGAACTCACATAAAATTAGTTTTTAATTCAAAACATATCTTATCACATAGAAGTATGATGCCACTCTAACCTTTTACATAGTTAAATAAACAAAAGGATCAAAGTTCAGCAAAGTTTAGGGAACACTAGACTGCAGCCCTGCCTGATAGTCGTTGTTTTTGCATGTTCATTTGTGACTTTGAATTCAAAGCAAAGCCAGGTGTTCTTAACAGATATACTTTAAGTTTTATTTTAGTGCTGGCCAAGTGTTTTTGGCATGTTTAAGGTTGTAGATTGAAAAATAAAGTTAGTGTTCCCATTTGCTTGAATAATTTAAGTGCTTTATATTCTTATTTTGTTTTAATCTACATTGCTTCCCACTAAAATGTGGCTTATCACTTCACACAAGGCCAAATTATCACAGTCCAATGACTTTTAGACTCATTTTCAAAGTCAGCCAGAAGAGGGACAGTCTCAGTAAAAAGCTCCGTTAGTAACACAAATGTTGAAATATTAAGTTCCTCTGACATGGAAAGAGTTGAGTAAACAAAGCAAGGGAAAAGGGAAACCTATCAGTGAAATCTTAGGGCTTCAGGAACTTTCTTTGGAGGCTGTTGGAAAGCAGCAGAACAGATTCCAGTTCAGCAAGAATTTGTTTATTCTGCTTATCTCTGGTTAGAACTAATAGTCTTAATGGTTTTGAAGAGCCCAAACTGGTGCTGGGTTAATGTGGCCATTTGCAGATTAATGTCCTTATTTGCAACTGATCATATTTCCCCCTATCATTGGTAACGTACTGTAAGTTGTTACAAGATTTGCATTCTAGTGAAATAAATACCATTCCCTTTTAATTCCTCAAAGCATATTGTCATAGCATCAAGCAAACATATGTGAATGCCTTTCCAAGTCTGGCTGCTCATTGACAGATAACTTTGGGTCCCCAGGCCAGGACGGATGATAACCACACACAAATAAAAATGAACTGTAATTCAGATTTTGAGGGCATCTCTATAATTTGAAATTTTATGAAGTTTAAACAAATGAATGCAAAGAAATGGAAAACAAACTGGAATAGAGTCGTGAGGAAACAGATTGGACTAGAACTCTTTGTTTGCATATAATTACACATGCGTACAAGCTGACTTGAAGTAAAGAATCCAAGAATTGTATAGTTCTTGGGTCTTACTGCTCTCAAGCAGCTAACAAGGGATTCAATGAGCAATATTGTAGAGAAATGGTTCAAAAACTTGGCTCTTTGTCTGATTCATCTGGAGAACTTTTAAAATTCTATGAGTGCTTGAGATACAAAGGAAATTGAGTGTCTGGGCCCCAGAACTTGTTTTTCAAAGGTTTCCAAGGGATTCTAATATTCAGCCAGAGTTGAGAATCCAGAACTGGGGACCAGTGGTTCTCATACTTTAGCTTATCTTGGATCATCTGGTGGGCTTGGTAAAACACAGGCCTCAATCCCAGAGTTTTGGATTCAGTAGGTCTTGACAGGGACAAGAATTTGCATTCTTAACCAGGTCCTAGGTGATGGTTGGTGGCCCCGATGCTGCTGTTCAGGGACCACTCCTGTGGAATGCTGTGTGAATGAGAAAGCATACAGTAGTTATAATAGCCATGTGTATTTCGGTTGGTTGGTTGGGGGACTTTTTTTTTGAAAAAGTGTAATAAGATATTAAAAAATAAATTTCTGCTGAAACCTCAAAAATGACTTGTCAAAGTGAAATGTGAAAATGACCATCTATTTGAATTTGAAAAAGGAGGTGATTATAAAATAATTACAAAACTCTTAACTGCCCTTCCCATATTAAGGATAACAAGGGTGAAAAAATTATTTGTATATGTTTCTTTGGAGAGAGCTATGCTATAAAACCTAACCCTATCTTTAAAGGAAGAGTTATGGTGACCATCTGTTATGGTCTGGGTTTGGGACGCCCCTCTAAAAGCTCATGTGTTGAAACCATGGTCCCCCATTCAGAAAGCTTCAGAGGTGGACATGGCTGGAGGACGTAGGTCACTGGAGTCGTGGGCTTAGGGACTACATGCGTCCCTGAGTTCTTCTTCTCTGTCTTCCTCTGCTTCCCACTGCCATGAGTTTAGCTTTCCTCCACCACCCCCTGTGGCCACAATGTTTCTGCCTTGGAGTCAACCAACTATGAACTGAACCTCTGAAATCATGAGCTAAAATAAACTATTCCTCCTCTAAGCTGTCCATATTATATATTTTGGTCACAGCTACAAAAACAAAAAGCTGACTAAAACACCATCTCTCATAGTTTGTCCAGACTTTGAAGACTTTCCTGGGATAGATAGGGAACTGTCAGTTCTAAAGCCGGGACAGACCTGAGCAAACTAGGACAGTTGGTCACCCTACAGATGTGCCTCATGACCAGCCTAGTTAAAGCACTTGGAAGGACTGAGACATATCTTCTGTAGGTGATACCACAGTGGTCTTGTTTTAGAATCAAACCTGATCATGTTAATGGACAAGAGGAAGCCTGGATAGTGACAGGAACACAAGCCACAGGAGAGGTGACAGGATTGGGATCAGTGTGCACTCCCAGAGTGTAATAAAGTGTGCAGTAGGGCTTCCTGTGGACAAGACAAGAACATATGTGAGAGGATGCCTGTGGGGTTCTATCAGTGCTGGACCAATGGGGTCTCTAAGATGGGCGAACGAGCTCTAGCAGAGAGAAAGCAAGGAATTGCTGGATCGGGGGGGGGGAATTAGTAATGAGTTCTAGAAAATTTAATCTCTAGGATTAAGGAACTGAATGAAAGAGGCCATATGATGAAGGGGAAGAGGAAGGGATGAATCTTCCATGAAAATTCCCACAGGAGAAAGCACATCCAACACTTGATGATAGCTGGATCGACAGGAGAGTCACAAGTATATTTTCTTCCTTTATTGGCAATGAATTGCTCGTAGATCTCTTTCATAACAGGCTTATAGTGTTGAACCTCAGGCTTGTAATTTCTTACAGCATAACAACATTTTAACAGTTCATATATGTACGATTAAGTAATAGAGGTTTCCTAAGGGTGCTTTATGAAGTTACTGAAAATATTAATTTTCTTGATTTTTCCAGTACACTTGCAATCACATTCTTTTCAAAGAAACAAGAACAGAATTTTGTGAACCTTTCTTGGAATAGGAAGGATGCTAGCAGGTGATGACATAGAGCATTTTGTGTAAAACTGTGACACTGTGACAGTACTGAGCCTGCATTGAGTAATGGAAGATACTAGTAAAAGAAAACTAATGGATTCAAATAAGAAACAGTCAAGGCCATTTGGAATTCCTTCAAAAAACATTGATGACTTTTTCTCAGTCATTAACAAAATCTTT
The DNA here is from genome assembly GCA_004027185.1 of Glis glis. NCBI lineage: Eukaryota > Metazoa > Chordata > Mammalia > Rodentia > Gliridae > Glis > Glis glis. The sequence goes on along the minus strand of PVJS01050583.1, from coordinate 8,259 downwards.
ATGAGCTGTTTGGCTATTCTCTATGGCATGGATCATAGCTTGTGGACAGTTTTTCTACTACTGGTACAGAATCATGTACCATATCCTTCAGCAGCCACACCTAAAATTAAATCGCTGATGTCACTAAAAATCTGGCTACAGCTTGAACTCATCTCCTAACTGTGACATGCAGATGAGGAGAATGGTCCGTAACTGTCTATAAGTAGAGGGAGTAAACCCTTATTTAGCTCCTAGGTGTATGTGTGTGTGTGTCTGCTGTGTACAGGGCTGAGTTTATATTGTTGAAGCGGTGAAGAGGAATAAAATGATAGCTAAAGGGAGTAGGGATATAGTGAGGAAAACTCTCCTTTGATTGTACTTTAAGTGTTAGTTTTTTAGGGCTGCCGTAATAAAATGTCATAGGTGGGGTGGCTTACACAGTAAGAATCTCTTTTTCCATGATTCTGTGGTCTACAGGTCTAGGACCAAGAGCCTTCTCTCTTTGATTTGCAGGTAGCCCTCTTCTCACTATGACACCACATTGTCTTCTATGTGTGAGTCTGTGTCTTAATCTCTTCTTTCTAAAAGGACACCAGTCATACTGCATTCTGGCCCACACATGATTTATTTCACCTTGATTAGGCCCTTAATGACCCTGTCTCCAAAAGTGGTCACATTCTGAGGTGCTTGGGGTCAGGACTTCTACATATCAAGTTTGAAGGGATATAATTCATCCATTAAACACTTTCTAATTCATAACGAATATAGTTCTGATGGGTTATAGATAATATATAGTTCAGACGTTGGAAATTAAAAACCCTGTGTACAAAGTCCTTGGTGGAACGAGGAGTGGAACTTGCATTAGAATCCAGGTTTCTCACTTACATTCTTTCTAGTCCATGAACATACTAATTTTTTATTTTATTCAGGTTGGAGGAATGACAACCACACTGAAGTGGGAACTAAGGAAGAATCAAAAGCTGGGTGAGACATGACAATTGGGGTATATAGAAAGCCACATCAAGTAAGAGTGACACCAAGTGCAATGGGTATAAAAAACCATGCTCCAACCCAGGACAGAGCTGCCTTTTCCCATGACTGAGTATACTGAGGGCTCTTTGACCAAGTTAATTGTTAACTTTATTGATTTTATAAGACCTCAAAAATCATTCAATAGTTCGACTTGGATTAATTTATTCCAACTCCTCAGGCAAAAATAAATAACAAGAACTACAATTCAAAGGCTTGGTCATATCCACAACTACTAAATTAACCACCATTTAGTTGTATCTTTATGATTAGTACCATCTTTCAGGTCTAGTACATTTAACAATAACAATAAAAATAAATATGGAATGAAAAGAGGTCCCCGTTTGCATTCAACTCACATATGTGCTGCTATATTATTTATAACACATTTTAACGCCCTGGTTAACTTAATATGTTCTTAACATACACTTGTTAAATAAAAAGTGCTATCTTAAAAAAGAAGAAATTTAGATTTACTAAGTAGTGTATAGAGTGGAAAGCAGAAACCATATTAGATTGGGGCTGTTATAAGAACCTTTATCCTTCTTTTTTTTTGTATTAAAATTTCTAAAATTCAACCAGGCATGGTGGCACATACCTGTAATCCCAGTATGTGGAGGTTGAGACAGGAGGATCACAGGTTCAAAGCCAACCTTGGCAAATTAATGGGGGCTCTCAGCAACTTAATGAGACTTTCTTTTCAAATAAAAAGTAAAATCAAATAATAAAATAAGGCTGGGAGTGTATCTCAGAGATAGAATGACCCTGTGTTCAATCCCCAGCCACCCCCTCCCCACACTTCTAAGACACAGTAAACTCGTAACAATTGAATATAAAAATGATGGATCTGATACTTTTCAGTTGAATCTTTTTGTTGTGGTTGTGGTTGTTCTATGAGGAAATAAACTAACCATAGAAATGAGGTTTTTAGTATTCTTTCTTAAACTTGCCCCATCCCTTAAAAAAAGTATGTCACATCTATAAGGCTGGATGATTTCTGTCTTTCAGTGAAGTAAAAAACACTAACAGGAAGATCATGAAAAATGAAGATATAAGTTCTGAAGCAGGTCAAAGGATAGATAATAGATTCCAAGGTGAGACGTTAAATCTTACATCTGGCCACTGGGAAAGGATGTAGCAGCTGGTGAGGCAGAGGCTGGACAGGAATGATACTCCTTGCTGCAATCAGAGAAAGAGACTGCAGTAATTACCTGCACATGTGAGTGCTTTATAGCATTCTGATACTAATCAGTGCATATTGCTATATATGTAAATACCAGATCAATGGAAAAAAACCCTCCATGTGTGTACATTTAGCTCCATGCACCTCCTTAGTTAGATATATAGGTAAATATACACTGGGAAGCTAATTGGATATGAATGAGAATCTAGGTTAAAGTAACATGGATCAAAAACTGGCTGCCACAGGTTTGGAAATCAAGCACTCATGCCTACGAGTTGTAGCATTTTTCTTACTAAATTATTGAAATTGGGAGTTGGTCCAAAGTGTAAACAGTAAAGGACTGAATTACCGCAACGTGATCTAGTCAGAGATGCTCAAGAGGCCACCCAGAAACTAAAGGAAAAGGCCCCAGAGGAGCCCAGCCAGCCCTAAGTGACTTTCCTGGGCTGCGTGGCCAGCCCTGGCTCCCTTCTGAGGTTTGGAAAGTAGCACAGTGAATCTAGTATCAGTTAATACGCCACGATAGAGCTCTGGGTGTCTAAAGTATGCACTTCTCTTTTGAGAAAAGAGTAAATGAACTCATACCTATGACCTGTCCATTCCTGGTACTATCTATCATCCTTCCTGAGACAACAATTAGATGGTCTGATGTCAAAATTTCTTTCTTTCACATATGCTATTCTCTTCTCTCTGCCCCCCCTCATTCCACCCTCTCCCATACACATTTTTGCAATGATCAAATTCACAAATAAGGCTAGATGTCAGAACATCCCCAGAAAGAAAATTTTCCCACCAATCGTTCACTCCTAGATTAGAACCACATGAAAAGAAATTAGCGCACCGAAGATGAAGACCATGCAGTAGGGTGTGCAGGATTTCCGATGGCTGAGTTCATTTACTGACGGGTGGAGATGATTTAGTGATATGGCTGCACCTTGAGCACAGCTTATTTTGGCTTATTTCATGTGGCTGAGCTCATTAGTTTTGTCAGTTACCTTGGAAGTGTGTGAGCAAAACCTGTTTTATATTGTGGGAAGGCAGGCCTCAGGAAATAGCATCCTTCACCACGCTTATTTGAAACACAATGTTGAAAATTTAGCAAAAAAAAATGTGTGCCATTTTTATTTAACATGATCATGATTCTTCAGAAGATATGCATGGTTTTTATGATGTGTTTGTTTCAATAGTTCAATGTAATCGTCATAGCAAAAATTATTTCTTTATGTCTTTCTTCACCTTCCCCCAGTCCCTTGAATGCCGTTAGGTATTTACTCAAGGATTTGGAGAAATTGTCAATTTTGTTGGTTTATAAAATGGGTTTCCAATTTGGAATTGGAAGAGATGTAACACGCAGAATTTTTTAAAATCCCAACTATTAATTTTAACATAATTGACAACATGCTATTTTGATGATTTGAAAATTCACTGGAAAGATACATTCTTCAAAAATGTACCAAATTCCTTGGTGATGTACCTTTATTGTTTATATGAATATTACCTAGCTTATAAAGCACCTTTATCTTTTCAAGAATTGTGCTCTTGGCTGGGCGTAGTGTTGCACACCTGTAATCACAGTACCTGAGAGGCTTGAAACAGGAGGATCACAAGTTCGAAGTCAACCTCAGCAACTTAGTGAGACTCTCATCAACCTACCAAGACCCTGTCTCAAATTAAAAAAAAAAAAGATCTGGGGGTGTAGTGCAGAGGTTGAATGCCCCTGGGTTCAGTCCCTAGTACTTAAAAAAAATTTTTTTTCTCTTTCTGTATTTGATATCTTACTACTAAAGAAGTAAGATAATGTGGAAAGAACCAGGGCTTTGGAATTCCATCCAGGACAAGTCCTAAGAAAAATAAGTAAACATACACAGCTGTAGTTTCCCAATTGGGAAAATGGAGATACCTGAATTGCTTGAAAGATTAGAAATAATGTGGGTAAAATGTCCTGCCTCATGGTGCCTGAAGTTGAACTTGTAAGTTTTTGATAAATGGTAGCAATTCCTTTTTTTTTTTTTTTGCGGGTACCGGGGATTGAACCCAGGGGTGTTCTACCTCTGCGCTACACCCCCCGCCCTATTTTTTATACTTTATTTTGAAACTCGGTCTCTCGAAGTTGCAGAGGGCTTCATTAGGGAGAGAGAGAGAGAGAGAGAGAGAGAGAGAGAGAGCTGAGGCTGGCTGCGAACCTGGATCCTCCAGTCTCTGCCTCCCAAAGTACTGGGATTACAAGCGTGTGCCACCATGCCCGGCGGTAGTAATTTTTAATTGATGTTTCCTACCAAGTTTTCTACCAACCTCTTAGATACATGCTTAAAAAGGCCTTGCGTGCCCTCCTTCACCTGGGGATACTTACCAAATGCGCTCATTGTTATCCACTTGGGGTGGCTGTTTGCCATCTCTATTCTGACTGAAGAAGAGAGAGGCCATTAGCTTAAAAGGCTGGTGGCAGCAGAATCCTTTTGCAAAACAGGCAATTATCTTCCTTCTATGGTGCTGCCAGAACCTTCTATGGTTCTGGGAACAGTATAGGGACATTAAAGGAAAGGCCACCAGAAGACAAAGATAACCATTATGTAGCTTTACCTTTCCATGGTGATTTAAAAAAGAACAAATAAAAGAAAAAGTCACTTCCAAAAGAAAAACAGAGCAAACATACATTCAAAAGATGTCAGAAATAATATTTAAACATTGATAAAGTTGATTGATTAGTGTGTTTTTTTATTTTATCCATGGCACATTTTGTGAGCACATCTAATGAGCACACATTGACTTACATTCTCCATTCATTACCAGGATTTATGGAAGCTAGAAATTAATATTGACTGGGGCAAAATAGCCACGGACTTCTCTTGCAGTTCAATAAATCTGGTGATGGAGGCACACCAAACCAAGAGTCAGGACATTTTTTTCTGAGTATTTTTTTTCCCTTTGCCCTAGGAAGGAATGTCAATGCAGCTGCCTGCTTCCAGTGGGCCTATCATGTTTTTAAAAAATTTAGTAGCTGGCCATTTAGAGTCTGTTTTCAATTTACGTTGTGCACTAATAAGGGCCTGAAAATAAAATTTCCTTTAGACACATTAATATATGTAGGTATAATGAAGCCAAAGCATATTTATCACAGTTAAATTTCATAAATAATGCCAGAAGAAAAAAAAAACCAGTAAATTTAATACACATGACAATAACCTAGAAACTGTGCACAGTATCATTATGCATTTGAGTGATATAACTTAGATCTAGTCAAGTCGCTCCATCCTTCTGGGTTTCAGCTTTTTCTTCAGCAAATTAAATATTTGAATTTATCTTTCAGGTGTCCGTGAGTTCTAAGACTCAAGAAAAACAACGAATGCCTTTCAAAAACAAGAATTTGTAGATATGAGTTGTTCTCTCATTCTGAACCCCATGGAACTATTTAATATTCAGGAAGAAGAAGTAAAAAAAGAAGCAGGAGCCGGGTGTGGTGGCGCACACTTGTAATCCCAGTACTTGGGAGGCTGAGACAGGAGAATCACAGGTTCGCGGCCAGCCTCAGTAACTTGTGAGGCCCTCCACAACCTAGTGAGACTCTGTTTCAAAATAAAGAATAAAATAGGGCTGGGGGTATAACTCAGAGGTAGAATGCCCCTGGGTTCAATCCCCAGTACCGCAAAGAAAGAAAGAAAGGAAGGAAGAAAGGAAGGAAGGAAGGAAGGAAGGAAGGAAGGAAGGAAGGAAAGAAGCATGGCACACCATTACTCTGAATTTATTTGTGTACCAGTGGGAGGAAAAGTTAAAAAAAAATTGTGTCTAAAGTGTAATTTACCGTGTGTGTGTGTGTGTGTGTGTGTGTGTGTATGTGTGTGTGTGAAAGAGAGAGTAGAATTGAAATAAACCAACTCTCTCTGTGTACGGATCATTTCTCAAGTACTCATTATTCACAACAACCTTGTGTAGTTGTCTGCTTTTTGTTAAGATCTGAAGTCCATAGGGAAAGTGGAGTTGCCTGCCCAAAGCGAATAGCAGGGCGGTCACTGGACTCCATGCTAGACTGACTTCAAAGATGCTGTTCTGGACAGACCCTGGGCTCCTCTGAACTTCTGCTCCTTCAGCTGCAAAATGGGCTGATCCTTCTCAGTGACAGAAGGCACCAGAAGACTGCTCTGCCTGCATCATCCTAAGTCAAGGTAAATTACTCTTGGTGATCATAGTGTTAATGATTTTATTTTAGAGACCATCATTTGGAAAGTATTTCTCACTATAAGGGACATCTTAAGTAACACAGAATTTAAATCTATGAGTAGATGTACTATCCAGGTAGGTATGTATAAAGTAGTTAGGAAAGTCCTCTGGTGAAAATGTCAAGTGTTTAGAATGTGTGGAGAAACACAGGTCCTTTGCCTTTTCCTCCACCTGCTGGGGCCCCATCTTCTGCTCCTTGCCTGGATGCTCAGGCCTTTCCAGCCCCTGATTGCGGTCTACACCTGCTAGGTGGTCCAACTCACCCACTATGCATTTACAACAGCACAGGGCAGCAGATTCTAGGGCTCAGCCTATGGGTTTTGTGTACAGAAAGACCTGGGTTTGAGTCTCGACTTTGCTACTTAGGCATTAAATTTTAAGAAATTGAAAAGTCGCCTTCCGTGTAAAATAGGGATAATAGGGATAATACTAGAACTGTGTCACATCCACAGTCCAGTTGTGCCAGGGTAGGGGGTAGGTTGTGGATAGGCCAAAGACAGTGCTTGGAGACAGTGTGTGAAACTTATCATTTACTAGCGAAAGCTTATAGTAGATAAGGACTGCTCCGAGAAGAGTTCAGTGGAGATGGGCTGAGCAGATAGCATACCTGTCCTTCACGGTGTTTCTCAAGCAGTGCCTCCTCTCTCTCATGATGCTTTGTGTAGTCACAGCTGGCTGGATGAGTGACATGTATCCTTTCCACGATGCCTTCAGTTCTGTGCCCATCCCCACACAAAAAGGGGCTTCTCAGCTAGGCTGCAGAAACGGTGACATCATCAGCATCAGCATGCTTAGGTGGTTCGTACAGCCAGCCTCCCTGGGAGCAGCAGGCCTGGTAGAGATGTGAGAAAGTAGCTTTCTACAGATGACACTAGCTTGCCCTAAGCGCTCAGTGTGCATGAGAGAGAGCCAGTGTCCTTCAAGATGAGATGGATCCGGATTTTCTGGCCCAGACTTGCTCTCATTGCTCCCTTAACTTGGATAAGATTTTGGGAAGAGAAAGGGGCACTCAGGGATGTGGTGTTTTTGTTTGTTTGTTTGTTTGTTTGATTTTTTTTTTACTTTATTTTATTGGTGCATTGTAATCATACATCTTGATGAAGTTCAGCATGGTAGAGACATACATGCACACAACACTCATTGAGCCCTCCCTCAGTTCCCACCCTAGTCCTTCCCCCTTCCCTCCTTCCCATGCTCAGCACAGTGATTGGCTTTGATAACTTTGTGTATGTACATCATGTCCAATGAGGTGTTTCCCTCTTCCCCCCTCCCATCTCCCTCAGTTAGGTCCCCATCTTCACTCATCTAAGGTTTCTCCTCCTTTATCTGGAGTCCCTCCTTTGTCTCCTCCCATTTTCCCCCCTAGATTCCACATATTATGGAGAACAGCTGACTTTTCACTTTTCATGACTGACTAATCCCACTTAGCATAATGTTCTCCAGTTCCATCCATTTCCCTGCAAATGACATAATTTTGTTCTTATTTATGGCTGCGTAAAATTCCATTGTGTACATATCCCATAGTTTTGTAATCCATTTATCTGTTGATGGACATCTTGGCTGGTTCCAAAGTTTGGCAATTGTGAATTGTGCAGCTGTAAACATAGATACACATGCATTAGTCTGGTAGTTTGGTTTCAGTCCTTTTGGGTAGATGCCTAGAAGTGGTATTGCTGGGTCATACGGTAGGTTCATTCCCAATCTTCTGAGGATCCTCCACACTGTTTTCCACAGCGGTTGCACTAATTTGCAATCCCACCAACAGTGTAGTAGAGTTCCTACTTCTCCACATCCTCGCCAGCATTTGAGCATTTGTTGTTGTCTGTGTGTTTTTTTTTTTTTTTTTTTTTTTT
>PVJS01050582.1:0-14253 GCA_004027185.1 Glis glis | reverse complement strand
AGAGAGAGAGAGAAAGACAGGGAGAGAGAGAGAGAGAGAGAGAAAGACAGGGAGAGAGAGAGAGAGAGAAAGATAGGGAGAGAGAGAGAGAGAGAGAGAGAGAGAGAGCTGAGGCTGGCCTCAAACCCGGATCCTCCGGTCTCCGCCTCCCAAAGTACTGGGATTACAAGCGTGCGCCACCACGCCCGGCATTTTCCTTGTTTTTGATAACCTTCATAGTTTTAGGGGTTACTGGTTGGGACTTTTGTGAGCTGGAATCTGTATGATGGTTTTCTCATTAACAGGCTGGAGTATAATGTTCTGGGGAAGAAGATCACAAAGGTAAATTGCTGTTCTCATCACCTTGTATCAAAGACACAAAACACCAATCTGACTCAGCATGATTGATGTTGATCATGATAATTTGGCCTGAGGTGTTTCTCCCAGCCCTATTTTATTTTTATTTTGAAACAGGGTCTTCCCGGGATAATGAGAGTCTCACTACTTGCTGAAGCTGTCCTTGAACCTGCGATCCTCCTGTCTCCGCCTCCCAAGTACTGGGATTACAGGGGTTTGCCACCACGCCCAGCTTCCTGAAGATTTTAATAACATATTCAATAAAGCTATATGGATGCTAACTGTGACTGATCTGTTTTTCTTTTTTGGTGAGGTTGTAAAGCTGCTGTAAGTTTCTAAGTATTTAGACAAAAATATTTGTGGTGATGGTAAAGAACATTTTATCTGTTTTCATATACTGTAGGTGGGAATGAGATCCCGAAACCAAGGTGGTGAAAGTTCATCTAACGGGCATATCTCCTGCCCCAAGTCCTCCATCATCAGTCATGCTGATGACAAAAGTCTCTCTGAAGATGCAAAAAAGAAGAACAAGTCAAATAGGAAGGAGGATGACATCATGGCTTCAGGAACTGTCAAACGACACCTAAAACCATCTGGAGAAAGTGAACGAAAGGCTAAGAAATCTCTGGAGTTATCCAAAGAAGATCTCATCCAGCTACTCAGTATAATGGAAGGGGAGTTGCAGGTAGAGTCAAACTTTCTCAGCTATTGTATTTCTAAACTATAAAATAAGAGACTAAATCTATCCCCCTTGCTGGACCGTGAACTTCATGGGGAAAGTGCTTATATTTTCCTTGTTCATTTCCAACTTCCAGTGCCTGACACAAGTTTCTCCTAAGTAATTCATTTGGTGAATGATACATGAAAAGCTGTGATTCCAACTTCAAGCTTTTCTAGAGGCAGAATAATTCTTCATGATATGATTTTGGTGATAACTTCATCCAGATTCTTGTAGTTAGTAGGTAATCAATTAGGTTATCTAATTTAGACATTTTCTGTGGTGGAAAATGTAGACAAGTCATGATTATTAGAATGGAGTGTTGAGATCAATTGTTACTTTTGCTTTTTCTCTAGAAGGTAGTGAGAGAGAGAGAGGAGAGAAAGGAGAGAGAGAGGAGAGACAGAGAGAGAGAGAGAGAGAGAGAGAGAGAGAGAGGAGAGGAGAGAGAGAGAGAGAAGACATGAGAAAAGAAATGAGACCAACATTACTGCCTAGTCTCTTCTTATTTTTTCATAACTTTCAGCTTCAGTTTTCTACAATGTCATAGGGGATTGAGATGTACAAGCAGAGCGTTGCTCTGTGAAGAACCTAATAGTTCCCCAAAGCATTTTCAAGTCTATTATCTCCTTTGATCTCAATAAAATGTGGGCATCATTATGCATGTTTCATAATTGAAAAAACTAAGGCCCAGAACTGAGATCTGGTTTGTCCTGTTCTTCCTGATTCTTGGTCTAGTGATCTTTCCACTGCCCGCCCCCACTAACTTAGTTGCCATGATCCAGGTCTCTCCCATAAAATCTATGTTTTTAGGGATCCAGTCAGTAGTTTGGATTCTTTTGAGTTTCTGAGCTCTAGACAATTGTATTTCTGGAAGTAAGAGAACAATATTTTTTCAAATTAAAGGACAGGATGACTGTCCTTTTTGGTTTGTTTGTTTTTTCTTTTCTTAGGTTTTTAGCTTGCACAAGTCTCTAAGGGAATACTAACAATCGCATAACATGAAAACTGTGTTGGCTTACTGGTGCCCTTAGCATCAGAGAGGTAATTTGTGACCTGCCCTAACCTAGGGTGGACTCACTCTTCCTGTTCCCTTCTGTGTGTTCATACAGATAAGGAAGCCCCTGGGGTAAAGGGCAATGTAAAACATACAAAACTCAAGTTTAAAAATGCAAACAAAGCCAGGCGTGGTGGCGCATGCTTGTAATCCCAGTACTTTGGGAGGCGGAGACTGGAGGATCTGGGTTCGCGGCCAGCCTCAGCTCTCTCTCTCTCTCTCTCCCTCTCTACCTAGTGAGGCCCTCGGCAACTTCGTGAGACCCGGTTTCAAAATAAAGGATAAAAAATAGGTACCGGGGATTGAACTCCCCTGGGTTCAATCCCCAGTACCGCAAAAAAAAAAAAAAAAATAAATAAATAAATAAAAATAAAAATAAAAATGCAAACAAATATGATTGGCTTTTCCATTTATAGACTGAGGAAATAACATTTGCATTTCACAGTAGAAGATGAAAATTTCCAGAGTGCCACTGATACTAAAAATAACTTCACCATTCTCAGAAATGTGGTTAGTGTTTTGTTGATTAACATTTATTGGATAAAGGGGCAGAATTACTTTTTCAGCTGCTCCCTTGACAACTGTTGACCTGGGTAGGAGTGAAAGGTACAGCTGTTGCCTTGGAAACCGTCACAAAGCGACACCTTCTGTTCACTTCTTTTCAGCCACGATGGCTCTTGTGAAGCCCATAGCATAGAGTATTGCAGACTCTAATCTTGAAAAAGGCTGTTATATCATAGTGGACTCTTTCAGATACTTAAAATTCATGTGGCCAGATCCTTAGTATGCAAAATATAAGCTCATGCACCAGGGACACTGAAGAAATTGGCCAGAAGGCTCCAAAGAAATTCATTTTGCTTTTCATTAATTTTTACGAATATAGGCTGCCTCCCTTACACAGTGATGTATCCTTGAGCAGCTAAATATAAGAAAAAGTGTACATTATCATCTGTGGGGGAGGTAGTGAAGGGAAAGAGAAATGAAGGACCTGGCATTTTAAGGAATTCCATGGTAAATTCATTTGCAAAGCAAATAATCTGTCACACACACACACACACACACACACACACACACACACACACACATATGTATTTGTAAATGCAGATTTTCCAGTACTAGATTTGTTTAAAATGAGAGTATCTCTATATTTATAGCTGTAGATACATGCTTTTTAGTAGGGGCTTTTCCTCTGCTAGCATTGCTGCATTGGGGAGGGTGCCCTAGTTAAGAGTGGAGGCGGTTCACATTAGCAAATGTGAGTGGGTTGGTGAAAATGTGGCAGCTAGATGTTAGATTTGCCAGACAAGAGATAATAAAGAAAGAAAAAAAAATCTGTCTGAAGGGCTGTTGCTGGGAGGAGAGGCAGGAGTATGCTTTGGGAGGTAAGTTACCTCCAGTACAGGCCTGTCACCTGGCTTGACATATCTGGAACATCAAGTGAGTCGTGTCGTGATCTCCAATGGCCACCTATTGTTACTCTTTATGGGGTGGCTAAGCCAGGTGTGATGGTGCATGCCTGCACTCTGAGTACTTGGAAGGTTGAGACAGGAGGATAGCAGGTTCAGGGCCAGCCTCAGCAACTTTATGGGGTAACTGTATGTGACTCAAATGTCCTTCCTCTGGAGGTGAAGTTCCAAGTTGTATAAAATATTGAGACTGTTTGGCACTTTTAAAGTGACTTATCCACTCTCCTTTATTTTACAAGCAGGTTATGTGACCTACCCAAGGTGGCACAGTAATCTAGTTACAGTTGCTCTAGATCCAAATTCCCTGCCTCATAGAGTAATGCCCTTCCTGTTATATTACTTACAGTCTGGGAATGTGCAAGGGTGGTTGGACTTCAGGGCCTTTATATTTATTCTTGACCTCCAGAATTTCCTTTGTGTAGATTCACATTGTAAACTCATAAGCCAAAGTCATTTTGTGAAAAGATGAGACTTTTCAGGTAAGAAAAATTGAAGAAGGTTCTTTTACATGAGGGAGATGGAATGGGATCAGAGTCTTGAAGTTTGGTTTGATCCATATAGTAAGAAAAAGGGGAGGAGGCAGGGATGCTAGATGCGTGCTGTTCACTACACCATGCTGGGGGCTTCATCTTCACTGCTGTACGGGTGATGTTCCCTGAGGTTTTGTGACAGAGAAGCCTTGGAGGAGCCACGTGTACATACAGGTCAACAGAGGCAGACTGATGCACCAAAGGAAGGGTGTAGTACAGGAGAGATAAGACCAAGATCAAGTCTGCCTGTGGCCGGTCTGCCTTAGAAGTGACTGGGGAAAAGGAGGAGGTGGAGGTTCCTTTAGGTTTTCATGCCAGTTTTCTCCTTCTCAGACTACTTTTTGATCTCCTGTTCTCTCCAGATTTACATATAGTGTTTTGGACACTGTACACAAGTCTGTGTGGTTTTTGGAGACACAGTGTCTTGCCACTTTTGGAATACGTTGAGTGATCTATGGGAGTTTGTTGAGTCAACATTATAAACAGCATGGCTTTTATGGTTGGCATTGGCTCTGTGAAAACCTTGCAAGTTTGCTGTTTTGTTTGCCAATCCAGGTATTCTGGGAACTCTTAAAAGTGCACCTTTAATGGGCATATATTAGAAATGGAGTTGTCCCTCCCAGGGAGTTTTGCATTTTAATGAGTCTTGTTTAGAACTAGGAATGTTATGAACCTTGTTTTGGAGGGTGACATCTTCCAAACTTTTCATGCCATACCTCGGCACATGCAGCCCTGTCATCTCAGGACGATGACTAGCCAGGGTTGCCTACATCAGAGTAGCTGGGACAGTTTCCACTATTACACTTCTGCCACTGACTGCTTCCAATAACAAGTACTTTCTAATAAATTGGGACATTTTTACCCTCTGGGTGAAAAACTGGTTACATATTTCCCAGACTAAACTGAAAGCAATGAATCGTATATCCAGACCATTCCTTGGGTACCATGATTAATTTCCTGTTGTATTTGTCCAAAAATAGCACTTTTTAAACAGCCAGTCAACTTGGCTGTACTAAAAACAACAAAGCTTCAAAAGAAATGGTACTCATATAAAAAAAGCATAACACAGAAGATTTGGCAAAAGTATAATCTTGTAAAATAATTCAAGAACAAGACACAAATTAATTCTTTTTAATGCAAAACAATAAACAGCAATTTTATATGGTAAATTCCCTGATATATCTGGTTGAGTACATTTCAGGAAAAAGAATTCAAATTGAGTTTCATCATTTCTCCCTTTGTTTTTGTAGTTAGTTCTCTTTTACCTGTTCGTAAGAAGGCACAGAGAAAAGACTAGATAACACAACTACAGAGTGCAGCTAGATAATTCACCACCATTCCATTTGGCTTTGGTGTTTAGGGTAAGTCAGAGAGAATCACTGACACACTGAGAAGTCTATCTTTATCCTGGGTTATTGGCAGAATATGTGGTATTTCAAAGATAAGCGTGTGTGGGGGTACTGGAGATTAAACCAGGGACATTCTACCTCTGAGCTACACCCCCAGCCTTATTTTATTTTTCATTATTATTTTTTTAAACAGGGTCTTGCTAGATTGCTGAGAGTCTCATTAACTTGCTGAAGCTGGTCTGGAACCTGATCCTCCTGTCTCAGCTTCCCAAGTACTGGGATTATAGGCATTCGCTACCATGCTTGGCTCACTTTCTTTAATATTGTTCATTAGTTTCTCTCTACTTCTCTACCATCTACTATAAGTAGGCCTTCTGTGTGTACTTCTTTCTCACCAAGAGAGTTCATTAATTCTTAGAGCTTTAATTAATTAAAAAGTAATTAATTAAAAATATATTGTTCTTATATTTACAAGATGCTTATTATGCAAGAGGTCTGAGGAATGTAAAGGTGAATAATAATAATACTCGTAGCTAAAAGTCAATGGGCTCCTATTACATGCCAAGTGTGTCTTAGGCAGTAGGTGTTGCAGTGGTTATGAAAAGGAGCTCGTGACCTGGTAGGACAGATGAGAATGTGCAAGAATGGGCGTTCTATAGGATAATCACAATACAAACTATGGGAGTCCAAAGGAGAGACAGATTGCAAAAACCGTAAAAGATGAGTGAGAGCTTCACTGAAGATTTGGACCTTGAAGAATGGCTAGTTTGGGAACAGGGAGAGATGAGTATAGGGATCAACATGAGCAGATCACACACACAGTGGTTGGAAACTATGGGCCATATTCATCAGAAAATAGTCAGGCTTCAGGGAGAAGTATTGAGTGAAGGTAAAAACTACACCCCTATTTGGAGATGCGTTTTAAAAGCCCCAATATAAAAAAAAAAGCCAGAAGAGGTGCACATCCCTGTGGAGCAGAGCGATGCAGAAGCCAGGGAAGTCAAGATTGTCAAAAAGAAGAGTTTATGTTCGTCAAGTCAGCAGAAAGGTCCAGCTGGATAGGCTGAAGGCTGTTCCTTCGGGTTTGTGAATCTGGAGTTTGGGAAAGCTTGTCAGAGTGACTTCAGGAAGTTTAACCCATTTTCAGCGGGTTAAGAAGGGAAGTAAGAGAAATTGAGTAGCATGTTCTGTTGAAAATCTAGGAACTAGCTGGTGTGGTGGCACCTGTCTGTAATCCCAGTACTTGGGGGGGCTGAGACAGGAGGATCCCAGGTTAAAGGCCAGCCTCAGCAATTTAGCGAGACTGTTTCAAAATAAAAATTAAATAGGGCTGGGAGTGTAACTCAGAGGTAGAATGTCTCTGGAACTTAGAAAAACACTTTTATTGGTAAGAGATTTTCAAGTCAGGCATGGTGGCACATGCCTGTAATCCCAGTACTTGGGAGGCTGAGAAAGGAGGATGACAGGTTTGAGGCCAGCCTCCACAATTTAGTGAGGCCCTCCTCAGCAACTTAGCGAGACCCTGTTTCAAAACAAAAATTAAAATAGGCTCTCTCTCAGAGCTACAATGCACCTGAGTTCAACCTCCAATACAAAAAAAGGGGGGGGGGAGGGTAGATTTGATTTTTAAAAAATATGGTCATAGAAGCCCAACTTCTTCTTCTTTAGTTGAGCAGTAAATTATTCATTTCACATAAAGTAGGCCTCTAGTATACATTTGCTGACCTCTTAATTTCAAATCACCATGTTGCTTTCTTCTCCTCTGGGGCTTTATTTAAAAGCCTAAAGCAGTGTGACTTGAGTGCTGTGTCCTATGAGGAGGTGTGGTAGCATCTAAAAGGCTTGCTGGTTGACCTTATTAGTGTTGGCTTGGGGCCGCTGTTAATTCCCCGTGTATATAATGGGAACATTTCCTACTTCCTGACATTGTAGTGATTACTAAATGTAGTAATATATATGGAGCTATATTTGGAGAAGTTTGGATGAGAAAGGCAGAGAAAGATATAGGCTTGTAGCTAGAGGGAAGCTCAGGTCAAGGAAGTTTTAAATGATGAAAGAGACTTTACTGTATTTGTGAGTTAAGAGGTTACAGGACCAGAAAGGAGCAGTGTCAAGGATATAGGAAAGAGAAAGGATTTTTATGACAGAATGTTGGAGGAGATAGGAGGAAGGGACTCAAAAGTATGATTTGGACCAGGCGTGGTGGCGCATGCCTGTAATCCCAGTACTTGGGAGACTGAGACAGGAGGATCACAGGTTCACGGCCAGCCTCAGCAATTTAGTGAGGCCCTGTTTCAAAAAGAAAAAATAAAATTGGCCTGGGGGTATAGCTCAGAGATAGAATGCCCAGAATTGAATCCAGAGTACCATATTTTTTTTTAAATGTATGATTTGGGGTTGTCATCGGTTTTGACTTGGAAAGGAGGGAGGCCCTTTACCTTCTGTGAGAGGAAAGGAGGAAGGATGCGTGGAAGCCGGGCGTGGTGGCACATGCCTACAATCCCAGTACTTGGGAGGCTGAAGGAGGACCACAGGTTCAAGGCCAGTCTTAGCAAGGCCCTCAGCAGCTTAGTGAGACCCTCTTTCAAAAAATAAAAATAAAAAATAGGTCTTGGGGTGTAGCTTGGAAGTAGAATGCCCTGGGCTCAATCCCCAGAACCACACACACAAAAGATGGGTGGAGATGTAGTTGCCAATTGTAGCTGAAGGGTGGAAAATTGGGGGAGCTCCCCTGAGGCCTCAACTATCTTATCAAGCAAAACACAAATTTGTGTGCTGCTCCAAGTGGGTAGATACAGGCCAGTCAGTGGTCGTGAGGATGATCGCACGCATGCTAAATCTTTGCTGAGGGGGATGTGAGAGGAAGATTAGTATGACTGAACATGAGCACTGGTGAGTGAGGGCAGGATTTTGCAGGGAGAAACACTGTGCATCTGCAGTGGCATCAGTCTATTTAGAAGCCTGGGTGTAAAGGAGGAGACATATTTCATGGCACTGGATCCCAGGTTGCAGTGGTCCAAGTGGATGAGGTGGAAGGACAAAGATTTGGGAAACTGGAGTGTGTGCGAGATAATACCCAGCAAGGGGGAGATGTTGCGAGGAGTGAGCAAGCAGCGGGAGGATGAGCAAGATAGGGCTGCGAAGACTAAAGTTTGGCTTCTTGCATGTACGGTTCTGCATGACACAGATTTAACTAATGCAAGGTCTTGGGTGGGGTCTTGGGAGTAGAAGTGAAGGTATTTAGAATTAATGAGGTCAGACTGGTGAAGCTAGGATATTGCTAAATGTCCCATTAAATGGTGCAACCTTCTAGAATGATGGGAGCATTTGGAACAGAGAGCAAGTCTGTATCATTTGACAAATATGAGGTTTGGGGACCGGAAGGTCAGTAGATAACTGCTGCCAGACTGCTTTTGCTAAAGTATTTCTCTTGATCAAGTCATTTTGTTGCTTGGGAATTTACTGGCTGTTCTTAGACCTTACTGGATTGAAATCTCAGTTGCTCAGACTGGTTTGCAAAAGCTCTTTATTAACTGGCTCCCCCTTAGCTGTGACAACACATCTTTAGTGTTCCTTTAAGTGACCATTCCAATCTAGTTAGGCAGTCTCTATGTTCTTCCCCAACCCTAACACACACATGCACACGTAAAAACTCAAACACTACCACCATTCCCATAGTAATTGTTTCTAATATTTCCTTCACCTTGAGAATATTTACAAGACAGACATTGAGGCTCTCTAGGAAAATTCAGGACATGTGTTTGTGCTTGCTTGTCTTATCCCATACTTTTTTCTTGTACCAGTTGATATTTCTTTAGGGACCACTGAAGGCCTATTTCTTCTGTAAAGTATTTTCTAATTATTTGCTCTCCAACAGTATCTTTTTCCTTACCTTTGAAATCCTACATTATTTTATTGTAAGTGTGAACTATAGCCAGGTGCGGTGGCGCACACCTGTAATCCCAGTACCTGGGAGGCTGAGACAGGAAGATCGCAGGTTGGAGACCAGCCTCAGCAACTTAGCAAGGCCCTCTGCAACTTAGCCTGTTTCAAAATAAAAAATAAAATAGGGCTGGGAGTGTAGCTCAGAGGTTGAATGCCCCATACACACACACACACACACACACACACACACACAAATGTGACGCATAGCATCACATACATATACATTCCATAAATGTCTTATATACTTATATCTTGCTGCCCAAAACAAATTCTTTAGAGAAAAGGTTGTGTCTTCTGCTTCTTTTATATGTTTTGTTGTATGTAGAAAAGGGGTAGGCAGATCATTGTTAATCTATTGGTAATTGATGATTAATTTCAAAATGTCCTAATATTTATATGCCCTATGAAATATTCATAAGATTAACTTTTAATGTCTGCAAAACACTTTGAATTATGTAGAGAAAGCATAAGTATCATACTATATGTAACATTATTATTAAATTAATAGTAAGCCGGGCCTGGTGGCATATGACTGTAATCCTAATATTTGGGAGGCTAAGACAGGATGATCACAGGTTCAAGGCCAGTATCGACAACTTAATTAGACCCTCAGCAATGTAGCAAGACCCTATTTCAAAATTAAAAGATTTTTAAAAGGGCTGGGAGTATAGCTCAGAGGTAGAAGGCCCCTGGGTTCAATCCCCAGTACCAAATAATAATAATAATAATAATAATAATAATAATATATAATAATAATAATAACAACAACAACAGCAGCAGCAGTGGTCACAAACATTTACAAAAATGTTCCTACTACCATACTATGATTCTACTTTCTTTAGCAAGAGATGCCATAACTCCATTGGGGGTGATGATAATCTGTTCAGATGGAATTACCTACTGCAACCAAGCATAACAGGCTTAACCTACAGGGATACCATTTATCATCCTTTCTTTAGAGATGGCTTTTCTTTTCCTAAATGAGTTCCATTTGTCACATGGTAAGGCCTCCGGTAGAACCCCTGCACTTCAGAAGAATAGACTTTTAGTTACCCTCTCTGGCTTTTTAAATTGATGACTCACCTGCACTTAATATGCTCCATCTTTAGACTCTCAGGCTGAGGTCACCCTGAGCGCGGCTGCCCAGTGAAACCTCACACCACTGAAATGGGCAGCGTGCTGAGGATGGTATGTCTTTGCTAAGTTTAGGAGGCCGCAAAGAGACAGGTTGCTTTCTGATTAAAATCAGGACCAGATCTGATTCTCTGTTGAATACAATAATGCCTCAGAATCTCGTGTGTCTAGTAGTATTGTCTGTATTTTGAGAAAAAGCTTTGGTGTCTGATTTTCATTGTTTGGGGCAGAACCCTTTGAGGGCTCTCACAGAATCAGAGAGCTGGCTTCTCTGCGGTATGAATAATGTACTCATT
Organism: Glis glis; assembly: GCA_004027185.1. Classification (NCBI taxonomy): domain Eukaryota; kingdom Metazoa; phylum Chordata; class Mammalia; order Rodentia; family Gliridae; genus Glis; species Glis glis. The sequence continues at coordinate 3,422 of PVJS01050582.1, read as the reverse complement.
GGCAGTATAGGGGAGAACCTTAGTTTTTACTGAGAAATGTAAAAATGTATATTAATAAAGAAAATGTTTATTTTATGGGGCGCTGGACACAGGAAAATACTACATGAGGTAATATGTGAAAGATGGTGATTCCTCCACTCATGGCTGTAGTTTGCATTTTTCTCAGTGAAAAATGAACTCAATTACTTGAATAAACAAAACTGTATCTAAGTATTCCAATTGTCTACATAAATATTGCCCAATTATTTGGGCTTGTGCTTTTGTTACACAGAGTCATTCTGAAGTAAAATTAGAATTTGTACAGATAAGTAAATGGAGTAGGATTTGGAGCATGATGAATTTGTTATTTCAGAACAGCTTCCAGGAGAGATGTCAGGTAGACATCTACACTGCCAGATCTGAAGTCCAGGGAGGGGTAAGGTCTGGATCCCTGCTGTTCAATGTAATTTACTGTGAAGAAAGAAATCTTCTGTGTTTGCTATGACCTAGATCATAGTCATACGTGGCTTGTGAACACTTGAAATGGGGCTCATTTGGCTGAGGAAATGAATCTTGTATTTTATTAAATGCTAATTAATTTCAATCTAAATAGCCAGGCATGGTGGAGCATGCCTGTAATCCCAGTACTTGGGAGGCTGATACAGGAGGATCACAGGTTGGAGGACAGCCTCAGCAATGTAGTGAGACTCTCAGCAACCTAGCAAGACCCTGTTTCAAAACAAAAAATAAAAAGTGCTGGGATGTGGCTTAGAGGTAGAATGCCCCTGGGTTCAAACCCCAGATACACACACACACACACACACACAAGAAGAAATCTAAACAGCCCCATGTGATTAGTGGCTACTGTATTGAACAGTGAGACTCTAGAGAAAAAGAAAGTAACAATATACGAAGAGACCATGGCTGAACCAAGGACAGATCCTTAGAGAACAGCTATGGTTAAGGGTGGGGAGAGAGAAAAGAAAGCACTGGCCAAAGAGGAAAAGAAGATGTGGCTGAAGACAGAGGAAGGAAATCAGAAACCTGACGTGTGTTGTGGATTCAGGGAGGAGAGAACTTCAGGAGGGAGACGTTTACAGTTCTCAGGGCTGCTGCAGGCTGGAGGAGAAAACAAGCGGGCCTTCTTCTGAGCTGGCATTTGGTTTCAAAGGAATGGTGAGGTCGATACCAGGCCACAGACTGCTGCTGGCATCCAGGTGTGCTTGGGCAAACTTCACTTTGGAGACTGGATTGAGACAGATGGCCAGGGTGTGTCTGAGGGAATAGTAAGGGCAGGGGAAGGCTTTGTTGTTGTTGTTGTTTTCGTACTGGGGAGAGAACCCAGGGGCATTCTACTTGAGCTACACACCTATCCCTTTTTATTTTTTGTTTTTGAAACAGGGTCTCGCTGAAAGTCTTGCTAAATTGCTGGGGCTGGCTTTGAACCTGCAATCCTCCTGTCTCAGCTTTCCAAGTACTGGAATTGTAGACATGTGCCACCATATCTGGCCAAGGTTCTCTTTAAAAACAAAATAAAGTCAGGCATGGTGGTGCACACCTGTAATCCCAGTACTTGGGAGGCTGAGACAGGGAGACTGCAGGTTCAAGGACAGCCCCAGCAATTCAGTAAGACCCTCAGCAATTTAGTGAGATCCTGTTTCAAAATAAAAAATAAAAAGGGCTGGGGGTGTAGCTTGGAGAATGCCCCTGGGTTCAGTCCCCAGAACAAGAAAGAAGAAAGAAAGAAAGAGAGAGAGAGAGAGAGAGAGAGAGAGAGAGAGAAGGAAGGAGAGAGGGAGGGAGGGAGGGAAGAAAGGGAGCTATATTAATCAAAGCTCCTGAGATTCTTTAGACATTGAATTATTGTCAGCAAGGTCTCTGTCCCCCAGAGAATCTGGACGTGCTATATTTAGGTCCCTTTTTTCTCATCTTCTGACTGTATGCTTACTCTTCTTTTCTCCCTCTACCCTAATTAGGTCCCTACATCCTCACTTAGGTAAATTCATCTCCATCTTTTTCTATACTGTTTGACTACTTTAACAAGACTTGTTTATGTCTACTGTAAATTGCAATAACCATTAAGGATAAACCTTGTCTGTGAAGCACTTGATAGGTGCTTTTTAAAAATTATTTGAGCTGGGCATGGTGGCGCACACCTGTAATCCCAGTACTTGGGAGGCTGAGACAGAAAGATTGCCAATTCGAGGACAGCTTCAGCAAATAGTGAGACTCTCATCAACCTAGCGAGACCCTGATTCAAAATAAAAGTGAAATATGGCTGGAAGATGTAGGTCAGAGGTAGAATGCCTCTGGGACCAATCTCCAGTAGCAAAGAAAATAAATAAAATAAAAATTACTTTGAAATTTCAATTGATTAATATAAAGGGCATTTTAAGAGTGGACTAGGATTGCATTTTTTCCTAAAAGTACTGCATGTTATCCAGAAGTTTGGCTACAGCAGAACTCTAAGCATGAGCCCAATAATGGCTTATGCCAGTATCATTGTACAGTTGATTGAAAACACTGAAAAATAAAGTGAAATCTTTAAGTTAGGTGCATTTTCTGTTTTTTTTTTTTTCGGTACTGGGGATTGAACCCAGGGGCATTCTACCTCTGAGCTACACCCCCAGCCCTATTTTTTATTCTTTATTTTGAAACAGGGTCTCACTAAGTTGCGGAGGGCCTCACTAAGTAGCTAAGGCGGACTGCGAACCCGGATCCTCCTGTCTCAGCCTCCCAAGTACTGGGATTACAAGCATGTGCCACCACGTCTGGCCCATTTTCTGGTTTATATTTCATAATATAGCTGTTTTTAATAGCTATGACATGTTTGTGTGTGGGGGGGAGTTACTGGGAATTGAATCCAGGGGCATTCTACCTCTGAGCTATACCTGTAGCCCTATTTTATTTTTTATTTGAAACAGAGTCTCAATAGGTTACTGAGAGTATCACTACTTGCTGAGGCTGTCATCGAACCTGGAATCTTTCTGTCTCAGCCTCCTAAGTACTGGGAGTACAGGTGTGCACCACCATGCCTGGCTACTATGACATGTTGATAGGAATAAAACACAGGGGCTGGGGATGTAGTTCAGCAGTATAGTGTGCATTTAGCATGAGAAAAGCCCTGGGTTTGAGCCCCAGCACCACGAAAATACCAATACTAATAGTAATGATAAATAAAATGCAGTCCAGCATGTCTAGACTATGATGGATTTAAATTGATGGTGTTTGCATTAGTGAGATATTGTCAGGGTACGCTCTATCGCTCCACCGGAGGGTCCTAAGAGTTCCCCAGCCTGGATGGGAAACTCACCTCAGGGTCCCAGGGTCCTTGGGTCTGTGTAGAAAAGAATTTCAACACTCGCCAGTCAGAGAAAAAGTCAGAGGTTTAATTCAAGGAAAAGGAATAACACGTTAGGGAAAACGCGGGCCACCTCAAGAAG
>PVJS01050581.1:0-14268 GCA_004027185.1 Glis glis | reverse complement strand
GCCCTCCGCAACTTCGTGAGACCCGGTTTCAAAATAAAGCATAAAAAATAGGGCTGGGGGCGTAGCGCGGAGGTAGAACACCCCTGCGTTCAATCCCCGGTACCGCAAAAAGAAATAAAAATAAATAAATAAATAAATAAAATGGGGTTGGGGTGTAGCTCAGAGGTAGAATGCCCCTGGGTTCAATCCCCAGTACCACAAAAAATTTTTTTAATAAATAAAATGGGGTTGGAGATGTGGCTCAGAGGTAGAATGCTCCTGTGTTCAATCCCCAGTACCACAAAAACAAAAAATAGCTGGGCATGGTGGCACACACCTGTAATCGCAGTACTTGGGAGGCAGAGACAGGAAGATTGCAGGTTTGAGGACAGCCTCAGCAACATAGCGAGACTCTCAGCAACCTAACCAGACTCTGTTTCAAAACAAAAACTAAAAAGGGCTGGGGGTGTAGTTTGGAGGTAGAATGCCTCTGGGTTCAATCCCCAGTACCAAAAATAAATAAATTAAATTTAAAAATTGGGGAACTTGGTAAGCGCCTGGGTGGCATACACAGGCAATCAGTAAAGGTTTATGGCTGAATGAGGGTAGGAAACAGAACAGAGTGTCTTATAACTTACATAAGATGCAGATTCCCTTTAAATTTAAAACAAGAAATTGTACAAAGAACCCCAGTGTTTGGTTTCAAATTATCTTTATTATCAAGTTACTTACATGTGGACGGATATAAAATTCCTTCCAACTACGACTCTCAGACAATAAAACCAAAGCAAATTTACAAATCATGTTCAAACACAGATGGAAAAACCAATAAAATTCAACTTAACACTGACAGGAAGACAGGTGACATTCTTTCGGTAAGACTCAATCTCTGCTCAGTAAAACTAGATCTATTGTGAAGCAGGCGCTCAGGGCCAAAGGGGCTGCTCGGCTGGGCAAGCCTGCCCGGTCCAGTGTCACTCGGCTAGCTCACGCCCTTCTGCTGGGACCCCTTGATTCCACCAGTGCTCGGGGACGGGGGGATCACAGCCCCTTGGCCTGGCTCATAGCACCTTTTTTTAACGTGGTGGCCTTTGCTTGTTCTCATTAGTCCACGACAGTTCAAACAGTGGCTCTTGGCACCAATGCCATGGTAAATACAGTCACGGATTCGGGCCCCAAAACTGCACAGCAGGTCTTAGTGAGGAAATGGTGTCCCAGACCCACCAGGATGGGCAGGTCATAATTGCTGAAGATTTGAAAACACAGAACTGTAGAATTCCCATAGAAAGGTTACAAACCCTTATGGACCACAGTGTAAATCCCAGTTTGAGAATGCAGTAAAAGGGCTGTCTGGATTTTGACAGCCCTTTTGACAGACATCATCAGTACCATAGTTTTTTAGTGAGCACCTATTGTGTTCCAGGCCCTTTTCTAGGTGCTGCCTTAGGCATGCCATTTAACAACTCTATACCTCAGTCTTCTCAGCTGTAAGATGGGAATAAGATTCCCACTCCCCATGGCTTTTCTGAGGATCTTAAACCATCTAGGAAAAGTACCTGCCCAAGTAGCTGGGATTTGGGTGGTCAATAAAAGGTAACAGCAGAGTGTCGCGGCGCATGCCTGTAATCCCAGTACTTGGGAGGCTGAGACAGGAGGATTGCAGAGCAGCCTCAGCAACCTAGCAGGACCCTGTTTCAAAACAAAATAAATGAATAAATAAGAAAAGTTAACAGTCATTATTGAGGGTAACACTCCAGGGCAGGTAAGGACTGGGCAGTGTTGGTTCCGTTGCCTTATTCTCTGGAGCACAGAGCAGCCCCTGACACCTCTGACCCTCGCTTCCCCGCAGATGCACATGATCCTGTGTGACTTGCAGCTGGGTCTGAGCAGCTCACACCGGGCCCTGGAGAAGCGGATCGACGCGCTGGCGGGGAAGCTGGACGCTCTGACGGAGCTGCTCAGCACTGCCCTGGGGCCACGGCAGCTTCCAGAACCTAGTCAGGAGGCCACGTAGCTGGTGAGGGGGCTGGGACTTGGGCAGGAAGAAATGCCGGAGGAAGGGTGGCTGTGGCCAGCGCCCTGTGTGGCTATGGCCTGGAGACAAGGCCACACTTTGTCTTTGGCTCTGGCTCTCTCAGGAGGAAAGGACTCTACATTTGGGGCTGGACTTTGCGTGGTCTCCGTCTCTCTCTGCCTGTCCCCAGGCACTGTCTGGCTCTGTGTGTCCTATGCTTCTGTCCAAATGCCCACACCTACACCCGGACTCTTGGTGCCAGCTCACCTACCCTCTTCCTTCCAGCCTGCCCGCTGGCTTCTGTCAGCCTCCACCTTGGTAAGCCCCTGCTCTCGCTCAGCCTCTGCTTCCTGGGCTGCTTGTCCACCCATCTCTCTCTTTCTGTGTCCCCAGGGTCCGCGGAGGACGAATCAGGCTACTTTCCCAGGACTGAGGTCTAGGACATCCTCCCTGCCACTCCTGATTCAGACGCATGAATAAAGCACCTCCAGGCGTGAGGACTGAAGGGGGCCCACCTTGGGTGGGCTGACTCCCTGATGGCAGCAGCCATGAAGGGACAGTGGCCCAAGGGGGAAGCCTTGGACCCTAAATGGGAACATGGCCACCACTACCCCCACAAGCCCTCTTCAAAAACATTCTCACTGTGCTGCTATAGACGGCCTCTGGCTTCCAGTTAGGAGTGGAGGTGCCCGAGACCTGACTTCTGGGCCCAGAGTCCAGGAGCCTGGGAAGCTTCAGTTCCCGCTGGACGGCAGAGCTGAAGGAACCAGGTATGAGGCAGGAGGCGGCGCCCCCTGGTGGACAGCAAGGAGGCTACCATTTTTCCAGAGCTGCAGAGACGATCTGGTGGGGAAGAGTGGCACGGGGGATACAACTCACCAGTCTCTGCTCCTATACTTTGTAATAAATGTTAAAGCCAAAAGAAGTTGCTATTTCTTTCTAAATACTCCAAACTGGTATATCCTCCAGTGAAAGGCCCTATTCTATCTGAAGCTCAGTTTCCCCATCTATAAAAGAGGCCTCCTAAAATACCCTGCCAGCTCTGTAGGTTGGGTGCCCAGATCTGAAGCTAACAGCAAGGGCCTTGAATTCAGACAGATGAATTCAGGGGCCAGGGTCCAAATCCTGGTTCTGCCATATACGTGCTGTGTGACCTAGGGCAAGTGGCTTTACCTGTCTGAACATTTTACTTCACCTATGAAATGGGGCTGCCTCCCCATGGAACTGCTATGAAGATTAAAACAAGAAGTGGCCAGAGGATTGGGCATTTAGTAAGAACCAAATACATGAGAGATAAGTTTTTATTACTGTTACTGACTTTCAGACACAATGTGTGGCTGCCCTTCTTCCTTTTTTACTGATTCTCCCTTTTTTGGGGGGGAACTGGAGATTCAACCCAGGGGCATTCTACCTCCGAGCTACTCCCCCAGCCCTATTTTTTTATTCTTTATGTTGAAACAAGGTCTCACTAAGTTGTGGAGCACCTAAGTAGCTGAGGCTGGCCATGAACCTGCGATCCTCCTGTCTCAGCCTCCCAAGTACTGGGATTACAAGCGTGCGCCACCACGCCCGGCCTGATTCTCCCTTTTATTCATGCCTCACCAGAACCTGGATGACAACTTGTCCATTGAGAGACTAGCAAGATCCCAAACCGCCCCACATAGAGGTTTGTTTCACTTCTGGTCGAGAGGAGCCTGCTAGGTAAAGGTAGAGGAACAGGAAGGGGGCTGTGTGCCCAGCTCTGTGTGCCCAGCTCTGTGTTCCCTGCTTTTCTAACACACCATAACTGCCCCACCCTACCCCATTGCATAGATAGAGAAACTGAGGTTTCAGGAGCAGCCGGGCCTGGCCCAACGGCCCCAGCCAAGCCAGGAAGCCAGGCATCCGGGCTGCAGAGGCCAGATTCACACCCAGCCTGTCCCCTGCTGTGCCCTCCTCCCTGCCCTGCCCAAGGTGAGTCAGAGGCCCAGCGGCCTTGGGCCTCGAACCCAGGCAGCAAGGCCTCGAACCCAGGCAGTGTTATTCCCTCTGGGGCTGATTCATCTTTGCTTCCCCAACTGAGGGGAAGCCCAGGCTGAAAGTCATCCTCCTCTGCAGAGCTATCTTTGGATTTCCCTAAAAGTCCCGAGCCAGCCTCAGCCCTCAGTCCTGAGAGCTAAATTGGGGCCTCCACCAGCCGCTGCCACACACTGCCCTTCCTCTGGATGTCATCCGACCTAGGGAGTAGAGGCGAGGCTCAGGAAGGAACTAGACAAGCCCTCCAAAGACATCCTGACATCTCTGCCCCCTGAAGAAGCCCTGCCAGCAGCACTGCCAAATCCCCTGCTAAACTCTTTCCTCTGGGACCCCTCTTTCTATAAGCCACTTCCTTTCAGCTGGCAAACTCCTTCCTACTCCTCCTCTAGCCTCTGCTTATATGCCCCTTCCTCCAGGAAGCCCTCTCCATGAACCTGTCCCTGTCATAATATTTATTGAGCCAAGCACCACACAAACTCCTTTATATAAATGATAATAGAAGCTGGGCATGATGGTGCATGCCTGTAATCCCAGTACTTGGGAGGCTGAGACAGGAGGATTGCAGGTTCAAGGATAGCCTCAGCAAGTAGTGCACACTCTTACAAAAGGAAGTAAAGTGGACACTGATGGACCTGTTTTACAGGTGAGGAAACTGAGTCACAGAGAGGTTAAGAAACTTGCCCAAAGCCCTGGTAAAGAGGTGGAACACTAGGACGTGAGCCTGCTGTTTAGCCAATTGGCCCATTCAGACACCTGGAGATCATCACACTGCATTTTCGTTTCTGTTTACTGTCGTGTCTTCAACACCAAGGGCCTGGCATATTCAGGGCCTCTGTGAATGTCACTGAATGAACACAATGAATACCTGGGGTGGCCTGAAGCTCCTCATCTTCACAGAAATCAATTTTTTTTTTTTTTTGCAGTACTGGGATTGAACCCAGGGGCATTCTACCTCTGAGCTACACCCCAATCCTATTTTTTTATTCTTTATTTTGAAACTGGGTCTCACCAAGTTGCGGAGGGCCTCACTAAGTAGCTGAGGCTGGCCGCGAACCCGGATCCTCCCCGGTCTCAGCCTCCCAAGTACTGGGATTACAAGCGTGCGCCACCATGCCCAGCTGAAATCAATCTTCGTTGTTGGTTTTAGCTGAAACTAGGTCAAAACCAGTTAGAAGGGACATTCGACTAAGACACTAAGAGGACACACAAGAGATACCAAGTTCTAAATTTTCTTGGGGTTGCCCAGGCCTAGCTGCCCCCATCCTCCTCTGGTGCTTGGGTCCTGAGGCCTGCTTCCAAAAGTTTTTGCATCCCTCTCACCAAATCGCTGCTTCCTGAAGGCCCTGAGCCAGGAGCTGGGCTGGAGACATGAATCAGAGGGCTGCGTCCTCAGGGGCTCCATCTCTGGTGATTTTGGCTACTTCCCTCTCCTATTTCTGTTCTGCCTCTACTCCCATGAGAGGACTAGTGGAGAAAAGAGGGCCCGGAGAGCGGAGAGCGAGGGAGCTTGCTTAAGGTTATACAGGAGCCGGGTCCCCAACCTCTCCCCATTATGCATCCCCCATGGTGCCTGAAGACCTTCCTACCACCCAGCACTGACCAGGCCTTGTAATGCTCAAAAGCCCTCTGTGGCTCCCACTCCCTCCTGTCAACGTCTCACTTAGAGACATAGCTTTTTTTGTCTTTGAGATATATTTACACAAAGCATACAAATTTTAAATGTAGTCTTAATGAGCGGGGTGTGGTGGCGCATGCCTGTAATCCCAGTACTTGGGAGGCTAAGACAGGAGGATCGCAGGTTCAAGGACAGCCTCAGCAAGTAGTGAGACTCATCAACTTAGTGAGACCTTGTTTCAAAATGAAATTGGCTGGGCATGGTGGCTCATGTTTATAATCCCAGTACTTGAAAGGCTGAGACAGGAGGATCGCAGGTTCGCGGCCAGCCTCAGCTAAATTTAGTGAGGCCCTCCGCAACTTAGTGAGACCCTGTTTCAAAAATAAAAAACAGGGGGCCGGGCATGGTGGTGCACGCTTGTAATCCCAGTACTTTGGGAGGCGGAGACCGGAGGATCCGGGTTCGCAGCCAGCCTCAGCTCTCTCTCTCTCTCTTTCCCTGTCTCTCTCTAATTAGTGAGGCCCTCCACAACTTCGTGAGACCCGTTTTCAAAATAAAATATAAAAAAATAGGGCCGGGGGTGTAATTCGGAGGTAGAACCCCTCTGGGTTCAATCCCCGGTACTGCAAAAATAAATAAATAAATAAATATTAAAAAATAAATAAAAAACAGGGGTGTAGCTCGGCAGTAGAATGCCCCTGGGTTCAATCTCCAGTACTGCAATATATATATATATGTAATAGGGCTGAGGGTGTAACTCAGAGATATTTATTTATTTATGTTTTTGGCGGTACTGGGGATTGAACCCAGGGGCATTTCACCTCCGAGCTATACCACCAGCCCTATTTTTTATTCTTTATTTTGAAACAGGGTTTCGCTAAGTTGCAGAGGGCCTCACTAAGTAGCTGAGGCTGGCCGCGAACCCGGATCCTCCGGTCTCAGCCTCCCAAGTACTGGGATTATAAGCGTGCGCCACCACGCCCGGCTCTGTAACTCAGAGACAGAATGCCTCTAGGTTCAATCCCCAGTACCACACACACACAAAAAGAATAATCTCAATGAATTCTTACCAATGAACTCACCTGAGTAGTTACCAGTCGGATCAAGCTAGAAGTTTCCAGCACCTTAAAGATTCTCATATCCCTCCCAGCCAATATCCTCCTCCCTCTCCAGTAACCACCATCGCAACCTCAATGGTGAGTCTGTTCTCCAGACTGGACCTTGAAAGGAACCTGCTGCAGGCCCTGCTGTGGATCTGCCTTGGCTCTGCGCAGTGGCTGACATTCACCCACGCTGCTCACCTTCTCCACAGCACAGTAGTGTTTCACTGGGTCAGATACCCATGAGCTAGACCTGGGCTGCTTTGGCCTTGGCCTCCTCTTCCTTCCAAACATCCTTTGTCTAACTGCCCACTGTTCTCTCCTCCCTCTTGCTCTATCCAGTATCTGTCCAGTTTTTTATTATGGTCCATAAAGGAAGCTATTCAACATTAACACCAGACTGGACCTGCAAAGACCTGCTTGGAGCTTTTTTTTTTTTTTTTGCGGTACCGGGGATTGAACCCAGGGGTGTTATACCTCCGAGCTACACCCCGGCCCTATTTTTTATACTTTATTTTGAAACCGGGTCTCATGAAGTTGCGGAGGGCCTCACTAAGTAGCTGAGGCTGGCCGCGAACCCGGATCCTCCGGTCTCCGCCTCCCAAGTACTGGGATTACAAGCATGCGCCACCATGCCCGGCGCTGCTTGGAGCTTTTATGCTATATGGAATAGCTACCAACATACAAAAGCCAGGAGTGTGCTCTTTTTCTTTTTCGGTACTGGGGATTGAACCCAGGAGTGTTCTACCTCTGAGCTACACCCCCAGCCCTATTTTATTTTTATTTTTTTAACATGCTTTTATTGGTGTATTGTAGTCTTACATCACAATGAATATCTATTTAATGTTAATATACATGCACACAGTTCTTAGTGTCCCCCCCGCCTCCCCCCACCCGTATGAAGTACCAAGAAAGAGGTTGGTTTATTCTCGCACGTACATATTGTTCATGATAGTAATTCCACTGATTTGCTTCTTTCTTGCTCTTCCCCTTCCCTTGTGCCACTTCCCTTGCCCCACTGAGGGTTCTCCATTATCAACCGGAGTCCCTTGTGTGCCCCCACTACTCCCTAGGTTGCACATATTAATGAAAACATATGCCCCTTCTTTTTTTGTGATTGATCTTGCTTAACATAATGTTCTCCAGATCCTTCCATTTTCCTGCAAATGATGTTATTTTGTTCTTCTTTATTGCTGAGGAGAATTCCATTGTGTGTATTTCCCACAATTTTGTAATCCACTCATCTGTTGATGGACACCTAGGTTGGTTCCATAATTTGGCCACTGTGAATCGTGCTGCTATGAACATGGGTATGCATATATTACTGTAGTTTTCTGGTTTCAATCCCTTTGGTATGACACCCAATGGTGGCAAAGCCGGATCATATGGTGGATCCATTCCCAGTTTTCTGAGGAATCTCTACACTGATCTCCATAGTGGTTGAACTAGTTTGCAATCTCACCAACAGTGTAGAAGAGTCACGATTTCACCACATCCTCGCCAACATTTTATTTTATTTTATTTATTTATTTTTTTTGTGGTACCGGGGTTTGAACGCAGGGGCGTTCTACCTCCGCGCTACACCCCCGGCCCTATTTTTTATACTTTATTTTGAAACCGGGTCTCACGAAGTTGCAGAGGGCCTCACTAAGTAGAGAGAGAGGGAGAGAGAGTGAGAGAGAGAGAGAGAGAAAGCTGAGGCTGGCCACGAACCCGGATCCTCTGGTTTCCGCCTCCCAAAGTACTGGGATTACAAGCGTGCGCCACCACGCCCAGCCCAACATTTTATTTTTATTTTGAAACAGAGTCTCACTAAGTTGTGAAAGGCTCACTAAATTGCTGAAGCTGGACACAAACCTGCGATCCTCCTGTCTCAGCCTCCCAAGTATTAGGATTACAGGCGTGCGCCACTATGCCCGGCTAAGAGAGTGCTTTTTGCAAATTGGAGGGGTGTCAAATGGCAAAACTTTCCTTCTTTTTGCCAAGATGATCCGACCCTTCCTTGGTTCAAGGCCAACCCCCTCCACTTGTGCCCTGTCCACATTGTCACCTCCTTAAGAACTGGCTCCCATGTCTCTTCATCCATTTACCATCACTCCCATCTGCATACAAACATACTGTAGTGTCTCCCATTTTACAAACATTCCACTAGAACTTTCTTCTTTTTGGTACTGAAGATTAAAGGCAGGAATGTGCTACCTTGAGCTACATCCCCAACCCTTCTTATTTTTTGAGATGGAGTCTGAGTTGCCCTCGGCTGGCCTTGAACTTGCAATCCTCCTACCTCAGCCTCCCCAGTTGCTGGGATTACAAGTGTGCAGCACTGTGCCTGACTCCACTGGAACTTTAAGAAGCATTTTGGGCAAGGTGTTGTGGCACATACCTGTAATCCCAGCACTTGGGAGACAGACAGGAGGATCACAGGTTTGAGGCCAGCAAAACTTAGCGAGAGCCCATTTCCAAATAAAAAATAAAAAGGGCTGGGGGTGTAGCTCAGAGGTAGAGCACCTCTAGGTTCAATCCCCAGTAGCACACACACACATACACACATATATACACAAAAAAGAAGCATTTTATGTTCTCCTTTCTCTTTTTTTTTTTTCGGTACTGAGGATTGAACCCAATGGTATTTCTACATCCAAGTTACACCTCTAGCCCTTTTATTTATTTATTTATTTATTTATTTATTTAATTTTGGTGCTGGGGATTAAACCCAGGGGCATTTTACCTCCAAGGTACACCCTCAGTCCTATTTCTTTTTTTTCTTTATTGCGGTACTGGGGATTGAACCCAGGGGCATTCTACCTCTGAGCTACACCCCCAGCTCTATTTTTTATTCTTTCTTTATTTATTTATTTATTTATTTATTTATTTTTGCAGTACCGGGGATTGAACGCAGGGGTGTTCTACCTCCCTCTGCGCTACGCCCCCGGCCCTATTTTTTTTATACTTTATTTTGAAACCGGGTCTCACGAAGTTGCGGAGGGCCTCACTAAGGGGAGAGAGAGAGAGAGAGAGAGTGAGCTGAGGCTGGCCGCGAACCCGGATCCTCCGGTCTCCGCCTCCCAAAGTACTGGGATTACAAGCGTGCGCCACCATGCACGGCTCTTATTCTTTATTTTGAAACAGGGTCTCACTAAGTTGCGGAGGGCCTCACTAAATAGCTGAGGCTAGCTGCGAACCCGGATCCTCCTGTCTCAGCCTCCCAAGTACTGGGATTATAAGTGTCTGCCACCACGCCTGGCTCTGTTTCATTTTTTATTTGGAAACAGGGTCTTGCTAAGTTGCTGAGAGCTTCGCTAAGTCAAACCTGCAATCCTCCTGAGTCAGCCTCCCAAGCACTGGGATTACAGGCATGGGCCACCACACCTGGCTCCTTTATCCTTAAGGTTCATTACTTATTCACCAAACTATGAAACATCTGGAATTGAAATTGAGTCTCTATTTTATTTTATTTATTTGTGTGTGTGTGGTACTGGGGATTGAACCCAGGGGCATTCTACCTCCAAGCTATACCCCCAGCCCTATTTTATCTTTTTTTTATTTTGAAACAGGGTCTCACTAAGTTGCAGAGGGCCTCACTAAATTTAGCTGAGGCTGGCCACAAACCTGCAATCTTCCTATATCAGCCTCCCAAGTACTGGGATTCCAGGCATGTGTCACTAGGCCTGGCTAGTCTTTATTTATTATTTATTTATTTATTTATTTTGCAGTACTAGGGATTGAACACAGGGGCATTCTACCTCCAAGTTATACCCTCAGCCCTATTTTTTATTCTTTATTTTGAAACAGGGTCTCACTAAGTTGTGGAGGGCCTCACTAAGAAGCTGAGGCTGGCTGTGAACCTGTGATCCTCCTGTCTCAGCCTCCCAAGTACTGGGATTATAAGCATGCGCCACCACACCGGGCTAGAGTCTTTATTTTAAATACTATAAAATTAGCAGTATATGGAAATCCTTTAAAAGTTCTTATAGAATGAACTCCTGCTACATACAAGGTATGGAAGACTTTCACAGGCAGAGAGAGCTAATGAAGCAGACAAACAGAAAGCATGCTGTCAGAGTTCATTTATACTAAGTTCAAAAAAGACAAACTAACCACAGTGATAGGCATTGGGTCAGCAGTTGCTTCTGGACTGAGGGAATTGGGAGGGAAAGGGCACAAGGGAAATCTCTGGGGTGTTGGAAATATTATCTGGTTAGTGGTTACATGAGTATATTTATTTGCAAAAATTAAATTCACTGGCCTTATTATACATAAAATCTGCATCCTTTGTATCCTATCATTCAAGTTATACCTCACCCCCCAAAAAAATAGACAAGTACTTATAAGCATTTCCTTATAGAATCTGTATTGTGATACTGAAAAGTTCCCAAAAGTTAGTTAGACTGGAAGATTAGAAAGCACTGTCATCTCACAGTGGACCCCACGTCCACCTGCAGCCCTCTAGTCAGTCACCCTCTATTTGGACCCTTTGTCCCTTGGCCCCAGTCATCGCCTCCCCTGGTGTTCCTGCTCCTCGACCCCCTCCAGGATGCTGCCCCTTTCCCGATCCCTACACATGGGAGACACTGGGCCTCATCTCTGTTTTCTCCAGCTCCTTAGCCTGGATGATCTCAGCAAATCCCAGGGCTTTAAATATAATCTACCCATGAACAGCTCCAAAATTTAACGCACCTGTATAATTATTGATAAACGAACAGGATATCCGTGATTTACTTAAAACAAACAAAACACCAGGAAAGCAAAAGTGTGTTTATATGTGGGACGTGAACATAGAAGAAATAAGACAAGTAGAAAGGTAGATGACTGTCAATACTGGGCCATGGGTACATGGAAGTCCTTTATACCACAATACCTTCACATATGTTGTTGTTTTTTTGCGGTACCGGGGATTGAACCCAGGGGCGTTCTACCTCTGCGCTACGCCCCTGGCCCTATTTTTTATACTTTATTTTGAAACCGGGTCTCATGAAGTTGCAGAGGGCCTCACTAAGGAGAGAGAGAGAGAGAGAGAGAGAGAGAGGACAGAGAGAGAGAGAGAGAGAGAGAGAGAGAGAGAGAGACAGAGAGAGCTGAGGCTGGCCACAAACCTAGATCCTCCAGTCTCCGCCTCCCAAAGTACTGGGATTACAAGCGTGCGCCACCGCGCCCGGCAGGGTTCATGTGTGTTTTTTGAATTCTATAGTAAAAGAGGCAGGAAAAAGTCTATCTCCAGAGCCCAGCTCCTCTCTATAACTCCGGCTGCTTCTTTGATGTGCAACGTGCACCTCGAGGTTGAGAAGTTCAGAGCCTGTCCATTTCCCTACTTTCCCCTCTATCCCAGTAGAAAGTACCACTCCTCATCTAGGTGTTGAGGCCCAGAAACCTTTAAAACGTTTTTGATGGTTGTACATTACAAGGTTTGGGTATATGTATACATTGTGGAGTAGCCAAATCAAGCTAATTAACATATGCACTACCTCAGATGCTTATTTTTGTGTGGTGAGAACAGGTAAAACCTAGTCTTTTAGCAATCTTCAAATCCACACTACGCTGTTATTAACTCTAGTCATCACATTGTATAAGAGGTCTCTGGGATAACTTTTAAGTCACCCCTGAGTCATGCTTCCTCTCACACCCATTTAGTCCCTTGGCTCTTCCATCAAAAAAGATTTCAGTTCTGGACCCTTCTCACCTGATTAGCACCAGCGGCTTCTGAGCCACGGGGCCTGGGCGGGTACAGCAGCTTCCTCGCCTCCTGCCTGCACTCCCCTGGGCCGCAGGCCATTCCTCTCACAGCCACCAGCGCTGTTTCCATCCCACCCATTTGTGCACAGATACTACTCACATAGTTCAACAAAAAACGCGTTCCTCTCGGTCCTGACCCATATCTGTCTTTAACCTTTATCCTACGGGCAACACTGTAAATTTTTGTAGTTCACTAGGGAAATCTTTAAAACATACATATTGGAACACATCAGTCCTTGCTCCTAGCCCTCCAATGGCTTCCTGTAACTCTTGGAAGTTCCAAATCCTTACCATGGTCTATAAGGCCCTTAAGTAACCTGGCCCTGTCTACATCTCTGTCCCTAAATAATCTTGTCTCTCTTCCCCTCTGGCGGCTCTGCTCCAGCAACTCTGGTCACCTTGACAACCCTTCAAGAGCCACGCTGTGATCTTGTGAAATATATATTTGGTCCTCAGGCCCAGTAGTGTGCACCTGGAGTCCCAACTATTCTGGAGGCTAAGGCAGGAGGATTGCTTGAGCTCAGGAGTTTGAAGCCAGGCTGGGTAACATAGTGAGACGCTATCTCAAAAAAAAAAAAAAAAATGCCGGGCATGGTGGCACACGCCTGTAATCCCAGTACTTAGGAGGCTGAGACAGGAAGATCATGGGTTCGCAGCCAGCCTCAGCAAGTAGTGAGGCTCTCCGCAACCTAGTGAGACCCTGTTTCAAAATAAAGAATAAAAAATAGGGCTGCGGGTGTAGCTTGGAGGTAGAATGCCCCTGGGTTCAATCCCCAGTACCACACATACACACACACAAAAGGGAGGGGAGCTGGGGATGTAGTTCAGTGGTAGAGCGCTTGCCTAGCAAGTATGAGGCTCTGGGTTGGCTCCCCAGTAGTACAAAACAAACTCTCTCTCTCTGTATGTGTGCATATATATATATACACCCCATATATATATACACACCCCATATATATATATGTGTATATATACACACCCCCACATATATATATATATATATATGTATGTGTGTGTGTGTGTGTGTGTATGTGTGTGTGTGTATTTGACCCTGTTTTCATGCATATAACTCCTAAAATCTTTCCAAGTGTGCATCTTTTTCCATGCTGAGAGCTAACTGCTGGTCAGCAGCCCCTTCAGGTTGGGGGATGGTCACCAGAAAGAACAAGGCAGGATTAGAGGGTTGGGACTTTGGGGAGGGGAGAGGAGTTGAAGGTTGAGTTGATCATCAATGGCCAATGATGTAATCAATCATGCTCTGCAATGAAGTCTCCATAAAACCCCACAAGGACAGGGTTTGGAGAGCTTCTGGATTGCAGAAAGCGTTCCTTGAGGGTGGCGTGCCCAGAGGGCATAGGAGCTCCATGCTGTGGTTTGGATCTGGAATGATCCCAAAGTTCATGTATTGAAGACTTGATCCCCAATGCCTGTGATGTCCTGAGATTAATTCATTTGATGCATTAGTGGGGCATGGCTGGAGGGAGTGGGTCACGGGCGGTGTGCTCTTGGGGGCTGTATCTTGTCCTTAGTTCCTTTCTTTCTCTACCTCCTGGCTACCCAGAGCTGAGCAGTTTCTCTCTACTGCGTTCTTCCACCATTCTGCCTCACCTCAGGCCCAAAGCAATAGAGCTGCCAACAGTGAACTGAAATCTCTTAAACTAAGAGCCAAAATAAATCTTTCTTGCTCTAAGTTGCTTTTGTCAGGTATTTTGGTCACAGCTACAAAAAGCTGACTAACAGCTGGGCATGGTGGCACATGCTTGTAATCCCAGTACTTGGGAGGCTGAGACAGGAGGATCACAGGTTCGCGGCCA
>PVJS01050580.1:0-14268 GCA_004027185.1 Glis glis | reverse complement strand
GAACTGAGATTGACATTGGTATTTTCACATATGCACACATAGCTGATGGTAGTAATTCCCTCAATGAACCTCACTCTTCTCCCTCCTCTTCCCAGACCACCTCCCTGGCTCCACTGAGGTTTCTTCTCCATTATCTGGAGTCCCTCTGGTATCCCAGTTACTCCCTAGCTTGCTCATATTAGAGAAAACATATGACCCTACACTTTCTGTGACTGGCTAATCTCACTTAACATAATGTTCTCCAGATCCTTCCATTTTCTTGCAAATGACATTATTTTGTTCTTCTTTATTGCTGAGTAGAATTCCATTATGTGGATATCTCATAATTTTGTAATCCATTCATCTGTTGATGGACACCTAGGTTGGTTCCATAATTTGGCTATTGTGAATTGTGCTGCTATGAACATGGAAACTAAATCCTTACCTCTCATCCTGCACAGGAGTCAACTCAAGATGGATCAAAGACTTGGAAGTTAGACCAGAGACTGTGAAACTACTAGAGGAGGGCATAGGTCCAACACTCCAATATATAGGCGCAGGTAGAAACTTCCTCAACAAGATCCCCAAAGCTCAGGAAATTAAGAATTACTAAGTGGGATAGCATTGAACTAAAAAGTTTCTGTTCATCAAAAGAAACCATCAAGAGTCTAAAGAGTAAGCCTACAGAATGGGAGAAGATCTTTTCCAGCTATTCCTCTGATAGAGGACTAATATCTATTATATACAAATAACTTAAAAGATTTTACACTAAAAAAACAATCCAATCAAGAAATGGGCAATTGAATTGAATAGACACTTCACAAAAGAAGAGATACAAATGGCCAATAAATACATGAAACAATGTTCAACATCATTAGCAATCAGGCTGATGCAAATCAAAACTACACTGAGATTCGATCTAACCCCAATCAGAATGGCAATCATCAAGAAGTCAAAAAACAATAAATGTTGGTGAGGATGTGGGGAAAATGGAACTCTTCTACACTGTTGATGGAATTGCAAAGTAGTTCAGCCGCTATGGAGATCAGTGTGGAGATTCCTGAAAAAACTGGGAATGGATCCACCATATGATCCAGCTATACCACTCCTGGGTGTCTTTCCTAAGGGGCCAAAATCAGAGAGGCAAATTATATTTAGACATAAACTTCTAGAGAAGCAAGTGTCAATGAATTTTGATGATGGACAATGAGGAAATTAGCTCTAGAATCAAGAATCCTCTGATTTTCCCCCAGATATAAGGAATGATAAAGTCGGGCATGGTGGCACATGTTTGTAATCCCAGTACCTAGGAGGCTAAGACAGGAGGATCGCAGGTTCACAGCCAGCTTCAGTAGGATAGTGAGGCCTGTTTCAAAACTGAAAATAAAATAGAGCTGGGAGTGTAGTTCAGAGATAGGATACCCCTGGATTCAATCCCCAGTGCCATGAATAAATAAATAAATAAAAACCAAGGTGAACATATTGCATATTTAAATAAAGCCCTAAACACTGAGTTAGTGATGAGACAGAAATCAGAATGTGTGCAGGCGATTGTGCCATATGGGAATGGCAGCAACTTCACTCACATTGAAGAAATAGTACTTAGTTCTCAAGAGACTAAATAGCTTGAAATATACATACGTCCCATTATAGGATATAATTGTGGTTGCCCTTGGTAAGTTTAAACTTAGAAGGTGAAACACTCTCGTTTGTACTGTTAAGCTTAAATGTCCTCTTCTGATCCTCAGTGTCAATCACAGAGGATTTGGGAAATGAAAGATGTCTATACTCTTTATAAACCCATTTTTAATCACCTGTCAAATGCAATAGCTGAGTGGTAACAATGAGGGAAATGATTAGATTCAAGCTGTACAATCACCAGATCTGGGAACATTCAATTTTGCCAATTTTGTGAAAATTAAAAATAGAGTACATCTGAAGTATTATAAAAAGGCAAATGAAAGTACAATGATAATTTATACAAGAAAAGTCAGCTCTAAGGAAAAAGCTGAAAGGCTGCTTGAAGATTTCTCTTGAAGTCAGACAATGATATGTGAAATCCTTACATGATGTTTGCCCTGAAGACATGCTCTCAGTCACTGAAAAGAACAATGAATTAGCACTACATGTCAGTTTTTTCTTATCACACCTACTGAGGAAAGAAAACTTTTAAAAAGTTTGACTTGACATCATCCCATGACAATCTCATAATAATCTCAGTGTTTCCACTACTTATTCATCTTCACTAATTTGGTCCCTGATTTTCTCCTGGGTTCTAGAATTTAGACCTGAGGTGTCATAGCCTTTTTTTGGGGGGGTGCATGGATTGAACCCAGGGGTATCCTACCTCTGAGCTACAATCACATCCCTTTTCATTTATTATTTTGAAACAGGGTTTTGCTAAGTTGCTGAGGGTCTCACCAGGTTGCTGAGGCTGTCCTCAAACCTGCGATCCTCCTGGCTCAGCCTCCCAAGTACTAGGATTACAAGCATGTGCCACCATGCCCAACTACCATAGCCATCTTGACTGTTATTTGTTCTTCTTTCTCTCCTTCCCCTCTCCAGCTGCCTGCTCTGTTCTATTACTAGAGTGTGTCTAATATCACACCAGTACGTCGGGTATTTTGACCTGTCTCTGGGACCATTGCAGCTTAGTGGGTTTCTCTACTTCTCATCCTCCCCAATTTATTTTAGTACTATAGGTCCAGTTCTCTGGAAGAAGACCCCAAGAAAAAGCTTGTGAGCCAGGTGGCTCACGCTTGTAATCCCAGTACTTTGGGAGGCAGAGACCGGAGGATCCGAGTTCGTGGCCAGCCTCAGTTCTCTCTCTCTCTCCCCTTGTCTCTCTCTCTCTCTCTCTCTCTCTCTTTCTCTCTCTCTCTCTTTCTTTCTCTCTCTCTCTCTCTCTCTCTCTCTCTCTCTCTCTCTACTTAGTGAGGCCCTCTGCAACTTCATGAGACCCGGTTTCAAAATAAAGTATAAAAAATAGGGCCGGGGGTGTAGCGTGGAGGTATAATGCCCCTGGGTTCAATCCCCGGTACTGAAAAAAAAAAAAAAAAAAGCTTGTGACAAGATTTTTAGTAGAGATCAATGTCTGTGAAAGGAACAAGGAGGAAGTGGAATTATTGGAGAGGAGGAGGAAGACAAGCTTTGCTGCGGGTCCTGCAAATCTCCCCCAAGTTCTGGAGGGCTGGAGAATGACTTGCTTGTGCTAAAGTGCTGCATTTGACTGATCCTACTATCCCACTCCACATGGAGGAGAGAAAAGATCTGCTCCCTGGCAAGCAGCTTCCTGTGCAGACCGACTCTGAGAAAACTGACAGCGACCCCGTGGGCTGATGACTCAGACTACAGCAGGACAACATGCATGCTTGGTACTTCTACATGTTAGTTTCTTAAAAACTCTTTTAAAAGTTTGCTAGTTTCAACAGCATAGATTTTGGAACCAAAAAGTAAGTACTTGTATCCCTGTATCTTCCTTTACTTTATAGTTTACTCTGGATGAATTACTTAATTGTTCCAAGATATGTAAAAAGTCACTACACATATTTCTTTGGATTTTTATAAGGACTCAATAGACTAGGAATGCAGATTTCTCAGAATAGTGCTGACCTACAGTAGGACTGAAATGAACAGCTTGTATCCTTGTGCGCTATGAGTCAAAAGTTCCTAAAGGGTGTGATACCTTCCCCTGGAGGGCTGGGGTGGAATATAGACAGACAAAAGAATACAAACTTGGCACTGCAGCTTTCTGTTTATTGCTTAAAGAAGGTAGATTTCCAGGGAGCATTGAGTTTTTTGTTTGTTTGTATGTTTGTTTCTGAAAAGGGGCAGTAAGCCAGGTAAGTTTGGGAACCTCTGGCTGATCAACTTAAAGAGTCGATCATATAAAAAAGTAAAGATGTGCTTAAAATTTTTTGTATTTAACTTAAACATAAGTCAGTCTAATGTTTAATAAATTCACATGAAAAAAGCTATAAAGCCACATTATGAAGATTTCAGTTACCTTAAAAGAAGCTGAGAAATTGCCCAATTTTCTCTTAACTGCTCAACTCTCCCTTACAATCTCTTGTATTTAAGTGTATATTCCCATTTTCCTGCTGAAGGAAAGTCTCAGCCTGTCTTAAACTTTTACTAGGACAGTGACAATAGTTAAATATTGAAAGCTCAAATAACTTTTATAAGAAAAAATTTGAAAATTAAGTAATAATGACAGAGGGACTGCTGAAATGCCAGTAAAAAGCAGAAAGTCTTTAAAATGTATTCAGATAGGAACTCATCAAGGAAACATAAGGAAAAAAAAGTCAAACTAAGTGTGGCTTCAGGTAAATTGTCAGGTGCTTTTATCTGAAGTCAATCTTAAGAGATTCTGTATACACTAATTTTCTGCTTCTCCAGTCTCTTGATCTGCAAGAGTAGCCTAAATTAGGATATTAATTGCCAGGTATACTACTTGAAAGATCAGACATTTTTCTGGGCTGCAAAATGCTATTCATGGATGTATTTCTAGGTTAACCACTGTCACCAGTCTGTCTCATGTGAACTTCTTGCGCATAAACATTGTGATTATTTATGCATTTCTATCCAAATTTGTCCTTTCAAATTCTCCTATTTGATGGCAGCTAAATGCCCACATTTCTGGAGCTATGTTGATCAGTTCCTCTATGAGGATGATGTGTCATCCTGGGTTTCAGATTCTGCTTCACTCTCAGTTCTCCATAGTCATGGCCTGGCTATCACATTCCTTGGGACTGGGTTATATTGGTTTCTCATTCTCAGATCATTATTACCAGGCTCGCATTTTTATTTACTCATCTCCAGTCTGGTGATCATAACACAAATAATTTCTCTGACTTGCTGCTCCTGTTCTCCAAAAATGTTCTATCTGGAAGCAACCAAATCAGGGAAATTAGAGATGCGACTCCAGCCAAAGACCCCAGCAGTTGTCTCTTCTTTGGCCTTCTTTTCCTTTCTTTGGCCCTTTTCCCCCAGTTTGAACCTCTCCTGTTCATTGCTCTTGGTTTCAACTTGAAGTACAGAATATTCATCTTCTATTGCCCTACTCGAGAGTTCACAATAGGGTACTAGTAGTCTATCACATCTGTTTAAAAAATGTAAAAATTCCTCTACTAAATATTTAAAAAATCTGGCTCCATTTTAACCAGTCACTATTGTTTGTGTGTGTGATTTCTCCATACACTTCATTCAGGCGGCTTGCTTTCCAACACTCTCTTCCCAGCCTGGGCTCTCAAGCTCTCCATGATCTTGTTCAAGGTCGGCTGTTTACTCTGTTGGGATTTCTTCTACTTTCTCTTCATTTACCAATTTCTGCCTATCCTCAAGGACTCAGTGCTGGTTCTTCCTCTTGTGTGATACTTTTCCTGATTGCTCAACCTATTTAATGTCTGTCCAGGTGAGCATATTTTTGCATTAGGCATTTATTGACAATTTATCATGTATTACTTACACTATAATAGCACACTATTATCAAGTAGTCTATACCAATAATTTTAACTATAGCAACATTTAATATAGTTATATGTAATCATATGATGTTTCATATCTGAATTTTGATTATCAACTAGTTTCTAAACATGTTAGGCAAACCAATATTTCCCACTTTTTTAGGCTAAGTTGTTTTTAGTAAAGACATAACTTTATTAGCACTGAGTATATGGTAGGTACTATTTGAGCCCTAAACCATTGGGTTTTCAGTACATCCCAAGATTTTAATAAGTATTATTTGTGCCATTAATTATATGATACTATTTTCCCAATGCTTTTATTATGTGAGAATAAACTTTACTTTGCTCATTCTTTAACAATATATTATAAGTGTGAGCCGCATCTATAATCTTTGATTTGTGCTATTGGGAATTAGCATACTTTAAAAATTCTTGTTTTGCAGTTTCCTTATATTCTAGCCTTTGCTGTTCACATAAGACAGTGGTTCTGAAACTGTAACATACATAAGAATCACTTGGAAAGTTTGATAGAATATACATTGTTGAAATTTACATGACAATTTCTGATTCAGTAGATCTGGGGTGGGGTCTGAAAATTCACAGGTCTAATATGTTCACCGATGATTCTGTTGCTGCTGTACTTTAAGACACGCTGACCATATTTTAAGGACTACTGACCTAATAAATTAGAAATTCAGTAGAGGACCATATTCTTTATTGTTGAAGGGTATAGCAAAAAAATTTGGAAAAATATCAAAACAAAAATGGCAGAAGGAGAATATATTTTCAAGGAAGACAATTACTCTCCTATATTAAAAGTCTACATATCTTAGCAATTTGTACTTATTCTGTCATCAAACATTTGCTGTATACTTAATTGATGTTTTTGTTTTTATTTATTTATTTATTTATTTATATTTATGTTCATGGAGCTGGGGGTCAAACCCAGGGCCTTGAGCATCCTAGGCAAGCATTCTACCATTGAGCTACATCCCCAGCCCTGATGCTTCCATCTTTTACTTTAGGAGTTTCTTTGAAGCTTATCCATCTTCAACCAGTTGAAAATTTGTTATTATTCTTGTTTGTTGTATAATGTGTTCTTTGAGAGAAGAGACTGATTTTATACATTCTTGTGGTTAATATTTTTGAATAAATGTTTCTCCTTGGGTAGTAGTATATTATGTGTCCTAACTGCAATGTCACAATTATTTCAGAATGCACATACAACCCCCCCATCCACACATACATGTATATTGAGTTTGATCACTTGAAGAAAGTATAGAATCAGGGTTGGGAGCTTAAGGCTTTGCTCTCTGAGACATTAACCTGCAATCCAACATTGCAGCTCATTAGTTATAAAATGTAAAGCAAACTACTTCGCCTTTCTCAGCTTCCATTTCTTCATTTAGAAGATGAAGTCTTGTAAGGAATAGATGAAGTAATATACGTAAAGTACTTAGCCAGTACTTTAGCCAGTACTTTAGCTAGTACTTAGCCAATACTTTTCCTGACTATGGAAAATATTTGAAAATAATTGCTATAATTATTCTTAACAAACAGTAACTATAAAACATGGAACATAATAAATTTTGGGGGAGTAAGTGAATAGAACAATTCATCTTATCAGGATCTCAAAATATATAATATCATGTTTAAGTGAAATAAAGAATTTATCACTAAAATTATTAATATATGTCAATAGACTAAAAATAAAACACATCTTTGTGTGTGTGGCAAGGGAGAGGAGGTAACTGGGGATTGAACCCAGAGGCATTCTACCTCTGAGCTATACCCCCAGCCCTATTTTTTTTTTTTTTTTTTAGTTTTAAACAGAGTCTCACTGAGTTGCAGAGGGCCTCGTGAGGTTGTTGAGGCTATTCTTGAACCTGTGATCCTCCTGTCTCAGCCTCCCAAGTACTGGAATTACAGGCATGTGCAAATATGCCTGACTTAACAACACATCTTTTGATGGCATAAGCACAGAGACAGGTTTTTGTAATGTTTATTTTTCATGGTTTAGTTCCTCTTTATGTTTTGAATGCATTTGTATTTAGTCATGCTTAATATCATGTTTTACCATGTGAACAGGGCTTGGTGAACGTTAACTAATCACCTATAAGATACTATGAACATAAAATGAGCATATTTTCTGCTTATATTATCTCTTGGCTCACTTCATGCATTGTCTTAAGCTACCATATTGTCACTCTTTGAAGATGTCCATTTCAAGTCTTGGTTTCTTTATTTTCTGGTTGTACAAAAACTAAAGTGCTACTGTTGTGGAAAGTAGGCAGGACAACCACCAAGTGCTGTGAACAACCAAAATACTAATTAAGAGTTTCACAGTTGTGCCTCTTCCAAATAACAAACAGATAAAAGCCACCTGAATTTTTATAGAGAGAAACACGACAAGTGCCTTCATTAATAGCAGTAGTCGGCAGGGACTCAAGGGCCCTTTCAGATAATGACAAGAGTATATGGGAATTAGCTGGACTTACAACAGCAAGTTCCAAATTACTAATCAGTAATTTCAGCTGCTGGCCTCTACATCTTCAATTTTATTCTCCAACAAAATTAGAGAAGGACATTTGGGAGCATCAAAAATAGAAATGAAGAGTTTACTTTTTCCCTTTCATGAATAACATCAGATAGTTGGTGTTGGAGGCACCATAAACCCTCGTTCTGCAATCAACACAAGCTCAGTCTAAACAACTGTACGTGACATTAAGTTGCAACTCACGCGTCAGACCATGCTGCTGCTCTGGGAGAGCTTTTAGTCGCTGGGGAAGTTCTGAACCGGGAGTGTGTTATGTTCCAGATGCTAGAGATAAAAATGTGGATAAAACCTTGCCCTAAAGCTTGTGCTGAATGAACTGCTTGTTTGGGGGAAATTATTAAGAATGAAGTTTCCCAAAAGGTAAAAATAAACATATCCTACAAATTCCTGGGATACAGGAATCAGCCCTATCACTGATGACACAATACCAGGGTGCTTGGAAGATCTTTCTTGTCCCATAGTATCTCTCTTCCTAATCTATTGCCTGAATTTTCACTATGAGAATTATTAGTACATAAGATGGCCCAAGTTTGGCCTTTGTTCTCAGAAGAATAGTTAAAATACAGGTATTGTTACCCCTTCTGTTATTTCCTCACTGTTCAATTATTCTCAGCCTGTACTTGTGCAATGGGTAGCTCAAATCAAGGAATGAGACTTTCCTTTATCCCTCTTCAAATTCATCTTCAATTCTCTTCATTATCTAAATCTATTGAGATAATTTACAAATCTCACTCATTCACCATGGTACAGAAATATAGAGCCTTATAGAAGCTCCTAGATCTTTCTCCCGGTTACTTTTGTCTAAAGACAGCTGCTAACTGGGGAAATACAGTCAGCCTTTAAACTGCCATTCATGTTGAAAACTCACCAGATACACTGGGTAAATTGCCTCCCTGAAATTTGGATTCAATATATCTAGTACCTCTTCTTCCTTCTTTTGACAACCCTGCCAGAAAAGGCAATTAGGTTTGTCCCATGACTTGATATTTATGGACCCACGTTGCATGTAAAGAGCACTTTTTCCATATGAACTACTCTATAATATAATTTATTCTGGAATTTTCCCTGGAAACAATACCACGTTTGCTATTCTATAATTTGTGGTGTTCACCTTTAGAAAACATTTAGCAATACTGTCTGCAAGTTCCTTAATAAGGGACTGAGATATAATTTATCTGAATCAAGAGATTTGAACTCATTGTTCAAAGGACAAGAAAAAGAAAGGCAGAATGCTATACAAGATGGGATTTGCAAATATTAGAAATGCACAGCTCTGTCTAATGTTTGTCCTGGGATTAGGCAAAGATTACCCTTCAAAGATCACTGACAGACATTTCCCTTCCTAGTTCTAATTGATCTTCCTGCGCCCCTCTTTTCCTTGCTAAAATTTCTCCTATTTTTGTTGGTTTGAGCTTTATCATATTACCCATTCAAAAATTTACAATGGCTTCTAATAATTACTGTATTCAATGAAAGCAAATTTACCCCCTTTAAGGTTCTCTAAAACCTAAATCAGTTTTTAATACTAAATATTATTTCTTATTATTTTCCCCAGAAACTCCCTTTGATTCAGGATAGTGCATCTTTTTCTCTCTCCCTATCCTGCCCTCAAGAACCTTCCATGACTGTTTATGGATTTGCTTCTGCAGATCTCCCCAGTCAAAACTCCTTTCTATCACTTTATTACTATTCTGTGTATTCTTCAGATTCACCTCTTGTGTAATTCCTTCTGTGACGGCTCCAGAGACTTTTATGTACTGAGCATTTACTAACAGTTTATCATTCATTTAGTACTTTTGATATATTACATTACCTCTTCACCTTTATCAATAGTCCTTTAACTTGTATGGTCCCCATGTGTATAACTTATTTGTGTCATGATATATATATATATTTTTCCAACAACTAAATAAATAATAATTTGTTGTAACCTACATGCCTGTATTTCTCTTATACTCAGCAACACTTCGCACAGACCAAATATTACTATTTTTTTTTTTTACTATACTGGGGATTGTGCCCAGGGGTATTCTACCTCCGAGCTATACCTCCAGCCCTATTTTTTATTCTTTATTTTGAAACAGGGTCTCACTAAGTTGCAGAGGGCCTCACTAAGTAGCTGATGCTAGTGAGAACCTGGATCCTCCTGTCTTAGCCTTCCAAGTACTGGGATTACAAGCGTGCACCACCACACCCAGCTCAAACATTACTATTAAGTATACAGTAGGCAGTAGGCACATAATTTGAACTCAAGACCATCTGCAAGATTTTTGCACATTAGTTATATGAGAAGACTCCTCTTTTAAATATTTAATGTTGATAAATCTCTAAGTACAGGGGTCAGCTGGAATTGTTTGCTCAAGGAAAAATATTTGGATAGGCAGATCTTTAGACAATTAATAAACAAAAAAAAGGCTGTGTCAAACATGAGTGTATGCTTTCTATTCAACTCCTGAGTAAAATAGTGTTTTTGGATTGGACAAATTGAATCACTTAAAGTATATCAGCACCCACATCCCTAAACAATCAGGTAACTTTTCAATTAAGTGTGTATTTATGAGCAATGAATTGCTTAGAAGAGGTTAAATCTGAGGCTTCTATATTTACATCATATTGAAAACAGCATCTCTCACATTTTACTTATTTGCTATTCAAATATCAATTATTTTCCCCTGCAAGGGATGAGGTAACTTAAAAGTAGCACTTGGCAGAGTTATATTTTAGACCCAGGTAGACAGTCTTCAGAGACTGAGCTCTTCATTACTTCATTGTACTGCCTTAACACAACACTTGGTTAGTACTAATATTGAATGATTGATAAGTAGTATTGAATGGCAAAAGGAAAAGTCTTATCAGTGTTATTAAGCTACCTTGATCTGTTCCAGAAATATGTGTGTGTATGTGTGTATGTGTAGTGCTCAATATAAATTTTGTTAAAAAAGATTCCATTTTCCTCTATTTTATAGATTAAAACATAAAAATTACATGTTTCTTAGAATCATTTACATCCTTACATTTTTGTAATGGTTTGGAGTTAGAATGCCCCCCTATCCCTCATGGAAGCAAGGTAGCAATGTTGGAAGTGGGGTTTGATTAGTAACAAGGGGTCCATGGGGGTGTGGCCTTGGGAATTACATAAGGTCTCTTCCCCCGTCCTCTCTCTGCTTCTGCCCTCCATGAAGTGAAAGCAAACCCTTGCTCTTTCCCACCGCCATGCTCTGAGACCCAGCCCGGCTTGGAATGAACTCTGAAATCTTCAAAAACTGTGAGCAAATAAATCTCCCTTCCTATAAGTTGTGTGGTCAGTTGTTTTGGATTACAGCAGTGAGAATGTTGACCAAAATAACTTTATATTAATTTTACCCTAAAATTAAAAATGTCCCTAAATTTACAGCATCTTCCCCTTACTGCCAGCAAGAGGGCTGTTGTAAGGCAGTTATCACCTGACACCTGAGAACGGGTATTAGAACTTGCAGGATGGTATCAGAAGCTCAGAAGAAAACCAAGAGATAGGAGTGGCTTTTTTCTTTTTTTCTTTTTTTTGTAAGAAATGCAACATCACCAACAATGGCACAGAGGACTCAGCTACTTGCAGAGCTATTTCAGATGGGTCAAATTCTGAATTGCAAGAACTTTTAGGAACATTTTAACCACGCTTTAATTTTGTTACATTTTCCTTTGGCTGATTATACCATGACTAAATATAAGTGAACAAACAGCGAGTCCAAAATGTAAATTCCCAGTGATACAAGAGCATTGTGTTCTGGTTTAAAGTCAGCATTTAAAATCATGGTGCATCTTACATTCCACAAGATTCTAGAGTCAGTGGAATAAGGCATAATGTGTTTAAGATATTGCTACTCACATACTATTAGCAATAGGTTTCTGCTGATTTTCTGCTATTGGTGGTTATTTGAACACCCATTGTCCTCCCAACCCCAATAAACTGCCCATTTGGGGACCATTGACACCCATCTAGGTGCAGATGGCCAGAGATACAATCATTTTCTCCATATGAAATGAATTCAGGCAGATGAAACCTGGAACCTAACTGGTTGCAACCATGCCATATTTTTATAGCAACCACAAGTCTATATCTACCTATATTTTAATCTCTGAAGGTATTTCTTTAATAGAAAAATAGATTCACTGGATTATAAAACTTTTCAAAATTGTGCTACTAGTAATTATATCAGTGTATGCATTCTTAGTTCTTCAAATTTTAATTCACAAATAAAGAGAACATATATAGAAAGCCTTCTGCTTTATGCAACACCCTCTAAATATCTGTGGCTTGGGATTCTTTTGAACCTTTCAGTCTACAATACTCTAGCTAAAAAAATGCATAAAGTTTTACATTGAGTACTTATTTTTCATAAGCTTTATATTCATGGCAGCAAATATATTTCAACTTAAGATGCATTTTAATGCCCACTGACAATAAAATGAAAACTTCTCATCTAAGTTGGATGTCACCAAAGCCTTGTCAAGAAAGCCAATAAAAGTAGGCATGTGTCTTGTGTCCTATTTCTTTGGAGAATAAAAGAAATGCAAATTAAGTCAATGAGAAACCATAGGCAAAATATTTTAATGGATCATCATCAAAGAACATAAAACCCTCTGTTCTTCAAATACCAATAACTGTTTCCCCCATCCCCTTTCTTTTTCTATTTTTAATCTGGCAGAAATCAGTTTCGGAGAACTGGCTTGGCCATTTTAGGTGGGCATTTGCTATAGCGACAAGTGTGACAGCCTTCAATGAAACTTGAAAACATAATTTATCCCAGAGACTCTTTTGACCTTTACCACATTATCAGAGAACTGTACACTTTAAAAAATTCATTGATCCTGTCACCTCTTCACTTCCTGCACCCCTCCTCACTTACTTTCTTTTCCAAATGAAATTCCAAGGTTAATTATGGTATTCACCTGGTTGTTCACACTCTCCTTCCTGCCTCTTACTTGCTCCCTTGTGCCTGTTCTGCAAACCTCCGCCCATGCTGGTCAGATCCAACTCTCTGCCAACACACAGCATGACTACATTTCCTATTTTCCTTGACAGCTGGCCTACACCCAGGTACTGGTTTCTAGTCAATGAAACATGGGCAAAAGTGAGGCATACCACTTCCAGACCTGACTCCCGGACATCTATGATGTTGCCCATGTCTTCTTTCTTTCTCTAATGAGCCTTTGTCTTATTACATGCCTAAGATTTGAGGGCTGCTTGCCAAAGTCATCTGCTTGCCTTACTTAATGCAATTACCACAGACAATGCGTCCTTAAATGCTGCAAGACAACCATGCCACCTTTCCCAAGCCTGTCCACATTTCTAGTCTCCTCATTGATTTTCTCACACCTTCTCTCTCCTCAAGCCTCCAGCACTACTCTGCCATGCTCTCTGCTGACATCCTGCATGCTCTTTGGCTGAGAAACGAGGAGCAATCATGGAGACCTTCTCTAAATTTGCACGGTCACATCTACCTTCTTAAGTAGCATCTGCATTCACCTCTGCCTTCCGTCCTGCCAGTGCTTCTGAGAACACACTCCAAGTGGGCACTGGACCCTCTGCCCCCCTCTCACTGATTCCCTCACCCTCTCACTGGCTCAAGAACAGTGCACTGCCAGTTCTCGCACCTCTCTTGCAAAATCAACCTATTAAATTGCTGTCTTATTGCTCTCTTCTTAACAAGGAAGCTAAAAGGAGTTACCTATGATTGCTGTCTATAGTTCTTTCTTCCAGATTTTCTCAAAACCACTCCAGCCGATGAGTGAGTGCCCTCTTTGCTCCACTGAAGCAGCTGTTATCCCTGCCCTGCCCCATCGTTAGTTCTCTCAGAGCACTGCAGGCTCACTTCCTCCCCACCTCACTGTCCTCCTTCCTGCTTCTTCCTCATTCTGATCTCTTATTATTCACTCAGGATCTCAGGCCTTCTCTGCCTACACTCACTCACACGGGGGACCACTGCAGCTTCACAGCTTTAAATATACTCCATATATCGATACATCCCAAATTCACATGCGATCTAGACTTCTCTCCTGAGATCTTCTTTTTTTTTTTTTTTTTTTAATTTTTTTTTGCGGTACCGGGGATTGAACGCAGGGGCGTTCTACCTCCGCGCTACTCCCCTGGCCCTATTTTTTAATGCTTTATTTTTGAAACCGGGTCTCACGAAGTTGCGGAGGGCCTCACTAGGTAGAGAGAGAGAGGGAGAGAGATAGAGAGAGAGAGAGGGACAGAGAAAGAGAGAGACAGAGAGAGATAGACCG
>PVJS01050579.1:0-14268 GCA_004027185.1 Glis glis | reverse complement strand
AGCTGAGGCTGGCCGCGAACCCAGATCCTCCGGTCTCTGCCTCCCAAAGTACTGGGATTACAAGTGTGCGCCACCATGCCCGGCCAACCAGCCCTATTTTTTATCCTTTATTTTGAAACCGGGTCTCACGAAGTTGCAGAGGGCCTCACTAAGTTGCTAAGGCTGGCCGCGAACCCCGATCCTCCGGTCTCAGCCTCCCAAGTACTGGGATTACACGCATGCGCCACCACGCCCGGCTACCTAAATGTCTGTTTTAAAAATACTTTTATTGGTGCGCTATAGTCTCACATCATAATGTAGTTCATAGTGATACATACATGCACACAGCACTTGGTGGGCTTTACCCCCTAAATTTCTATTAATAAGAAAAGGTTGAATAAAATATGGAAGCTGGACACAGTGGCACATGTCTGTAATCCCAATATTTGGGAAGCTGAGACAGGAGGATCACAGGTTCAAGGCCAGTCTCAGTAATTTAGTGAGGACCTCAGCAACTTAGTGAGACTCTGCTTCAAAATAAAAAATAAAATAAAATTGGGAGTGTGTGTGTGTGTGTGTGTGTGTGTGTATGCGTGTGTGTTACTGGGGATTGAACCCAGAGGCATTCTATCTCTGAGCTACACTCCAGCCCTTTTTATTTTTGAAACAGGATCTTGTTAAATTTCTGAGGCTGGTCTTGAACCTGTGATCCTCCTGTCTTGGCCTCCCAAGTACTGGGATTACACGTATGCCACTACACCCAGGGGCAATCTACCTCTGAGCTACATCTCCAGCCCTATTTTATTTTTTTACTTTGAAACAGGGTCACCCTAGGTAGATGAGAGTCTCACTACTTGCTGAGGCTGTCCTTGAACCTGTGATCCTCCTGTTTTAGCCTCCCAAGTACTGGGATTACAAGTGTGCACCACCACACCTCGCTTTTATTTGTTATTTTGAAACAGGGTCTCGCTAAATTGGAAGGACTTGCTAAGTTGCTGAGGCTGGCCCTGAACCTGCCATCTTCCTGTCTCAGCCTCTCAAATACTGGGATTACACGTACGCACCACCACACCTAGCTTTACTTTTTATTTTGAAGCAGGGTCTCACTAAGTTGCGGAGGCTGGCCCTGAACCTGCAATCCTCCTGTCTCAGCTGCCCAAGTACTGATATTACAGGCATGTGCCACCGTGCCTGGCTACGTTTTCACATTTAATCTTCACAATTACATGAGACAGTTACTATTCTTTTTATTTTTTTATTTTTTTGCGGTACTGGGGATTGAACCCAGGGGCATTCTACCTCCGAGCTTCACTAAGTTGTGGAGGGCCTCACTAAGTAGCTTAGGCTAGCTGTGAACCCTGATCCTCTGGTTTCAGCCTCCCCAGTACTGGGATTACAAGTGTGTGCCACCACGCCTGGCTGGACAGTTACTATTTCTTATCTCATGTTGTGAAGGAAGGCATCAAGGTAACCCAGCTAGGAACACGACTAGGGGCACTGAAGTCTCACTGACACAAAAACTTGAGGTGAGTCAAGTGAGGCATACGTGTAATCCCAGTACTTGGGAGGCCAAGACAGGAGGATCACAGGTTCAAGACCAGCCTCAGAAATTTAACAAGATCCTGTTTCAAAAATAAAAAGGGCTGGAGTGTAGCTCAGAGATAGAATGCCTCTGGGTTCAATCCCCAGTCATTCTACTGGCCTTTTCTTCTTTTATTTATTTATTTATTTTTTTTGCAGTACTGGGGATTGAACCCAGGGGTGTTCTACCTCCGAGCTACATCCCCTGCCCTCTTTTTTATACTTTATTTTGAAACCGGGTCTCACGAAGTTGCAGAGGGCCTCACTAAGTAGCTGAGGCTGGCCACGAACCTGGATCCTCTGGTCTCAGCCTCCCAAGTACTAGGATTACAAGCGTGTGCCACCACGCCTGGCTTCCTTTTCTTCTTTTAATATACTGGACCTGAAGCCCGGCATGGTGGCACACACCTGTAATCCCAGCACTTGGGAGGCTGAGACAGGAGGATCACAAGTTCAAGGGCAGCCTCAGCAAGTAATGAGACTCTCATCAATCAGCCTAGTGAGACCCTGTTTCAAAATAAAAAATAAAGCTGGGTGTGGTGGAGCATGCCTGTAATCCCAGTACTTGGGAGGCTGAGACAGGAAGATCACAGGTTCGAGGGCAGCCTCAGCAAGTAGTGAAACTCTCATCAACCTAGGGAGACCCTGTTTCAAAATAAAATAAATAGAATAGGGCTGGGTGTGTAGCTCGGAGATATATTGCCCCTGGGTTCAATCCCCAGTAATACATACACACACACACACACACACACACACACACACACACACACACACAATAGGCCTGGGATATAGGTTGGAGGTAGAATGCCCCCAGTACTAAATGGAGGGGGGATGATGCATACCAGACCTGAATCAGCATACTAAACTTGGATAAGTGAGGGGAAATGTATCTATATTATTTTGGGACTGGTTATCTCATTTGATCATTAAAAAAATATTGTTTCATAATGAAGAGGCCAAATGTGTTGGTTGAATTCTTGCATTTCGATGTGCTTTAATCTTGAAGCCATCTGGTCAAAATCACAAGTTATTCAGTATACTTTGTGATTAAATAGGAAATTTCATCAAGAGTAGGCTTAACCATAAAAAAAAATCCCAGACTTCTTTGGTGGCTTGGTATCTAGAGCCAGATGTGAAAACATCAGCTAGCTTTGGGCCACATGCGCATTGGAAAATGTTCAGGTTCACTGGGCTTGAACCTTGCATAGTTCAAGTTTCACTTAGCACTGGCAGGACTCCACTTGGTCTTCAAAGAGTAAAGATGTATGAAAAGTATCTTAGCCTTCAAATGTCTTGTACCAAATAATGCTGATTAGTTAACTATAAACAAATCAATAACATCTGGATTACTTGAACTTCACATGCAAATTTAAGGAGAAAAAATAAAATGCCTAGAAGAGTGCATTTAGAGTTGAGTATAAAATATGGGAAGTAGACTTTTTTGAGGAGGCTTGTGGAATTTCATTCATCTAAAGATTATCTAGAGCCAGTTGTGGTGGCACACACTTGTAATCCCAGTACTTGGGAGGCTGGGACAGGAGGATTGCAGGTTTGAGGCCAGCCTTAGCAATTTAGCAAGGCCCTCAGCAACTTAGTAAGACCCTGTTTCAAACTAAAAAATGAAATAGGGCTGTACACCCCTGGGTTCAATCCCCAGTAACACACACACGCGCGCACACAAACACACACACACACACACACACACACACACACACACACCACCTCCCCTCACATATTGAGCGCTAGGGGTATAGCGCGGAGGTAGAATGCCTGCCTGTGGGTTTGATCCCCAGTACCAAAAAGCAAACAAACAAAACCCCAACCCTCCAAAAACTCCTATGAATTCCCAAAAGAGTTTGACATCATTTACAATAAAATATACATATATATGTTTATTCAGGATCCAGGCAGGAAAACAGAAGCCACTCAAAATCTTTCACCATGGCCGGGCGTGGTGGCGCACGCTTGTAATCCCAGTACTTGGGAGG
The DNA here is from genome assembly GCA_004027185.1 of Glis glis. Classification (NCBI taxonomy): domain Eukaryota; kingdom Metazoa; phylum Chordata; class Mammalia; order Rodentia; family Gliridae; genus Glis; species Glis glis. The sequence continues at coordinate 10,720 of PVJS01050579.1, read as the reverse complement.
CCGAGACAGGAGGATGCGGGTTCGCGGCCAGCCTCAGCTATTTAGCGAGGCCCTCCGCAACTTAGTGAGACCCTGTTTCAAAATAAAGGATAAAAAATAGGGCTGGGGGTGGAGCCCGGAGGTAGAATGCCTCTGGGTTCAATCCCCGGCACCGCAAAAAAAAAAAAAAAAAAAAAAACTTTCACCAGAGGGAATTTTTTTCTTCCTCTTTTTTTGGTACTGGAGATTAAACTCAGTGGTCTTTACCTTTGAGCTACACCTTTTTATTTGGTACTGGAAATTGAACCCAGGGGTGTTCTACCTCCAGGCTACACCCCCTGCCCTTTTTATTGTTTATGTTGAAACAGGATCTCTCTAAGTTGCTGAGGCTGGTCTTGAACCTGCAATCCTCCTGTCTCAGCCTCCTAGGTACTGGGATTATAGCCATGCACCACCACGTCCAGCTACCCCCTCTTTTTTTGAAAATTGGGTCTTGCTAAGTTACTGAGGGTCTCACTAAATTGCCAAGGCTGGCCTTAAACCTGATCCTCCTGTCTCATCCTCCCAAATACTGGGATTACAGGCATGTGCCACCACGCCCAGCCACCAGAGGGAATTTTAATACTAAGAATTAAATTGTCACAAGCAAGCGATGGGAAAGCTGAGATGCCAAGGACAGGTCATTGAGACAACACAAGGGTATGCAGCATGGGCAGCTTCCACCCCCAGAGCAGGAAGACTACTGGAAGATAGAAAATGGGCTAGCCTGGGAACCTCCAGCTTCCTGAGCGGGGGCAGGATGAGCTGCCTGGCAGGCCCTGAAGTAAGACTGCAGACGCTGCAGAGGCAGAGTTAGGTTTTAAGTTTCTGTTTTAACTTTTATTTTATTATTATTATTTATTTTTTTTTTTTTTTGCGGTACTAGGGATTGAACCCAGGGGCGTTCTACCTCCGTGCTACGCCCCCAGCCCTATTTTTTATACTTTATTTTGAAACCGGGTCTCACAAAGTTGTGGAGGGCCTCACTAACGAGAGAGAGAGAGAGAGAGAGAGAGAGAGAGAGAGAGAGACAGGGAGAGAGAGAGAGAGCTGAGGCTGGCCGCGAACCCAGATCCTCCGGTCTCCGCCTCCCAAAGTACTGGTATTACAAGCGTGCACCACCACGCCCGGCTCCTGTTTTAACATTTATTGTAGGTCTGTCTCTCTGTTTTTGTATCATCTTAGCTAGCCTAGGTATGGGTCAAACACAGTCCTCTGTCTCGTCTTGTCCAACGGATTTGTTTTACATATTCCTTCTCAGCCTCATCCTGAGCTCCTCCCCGATCTGATTCTCCTGGGGGTGGACGTTGGTACCAGCATAATGTCTCACCTTCTTTTCCTGGGCATCTGTATGTTGAATGATCTCCTAGGGACATCCCCGTCCGGTAAGTGTGGCCACCAAATGTACATCTAGACGCTGATTCATAACAGTAACGCCTCACTATACTATATGCGGTGAATGTGGTACCTTGTTTGCATCCACATGGGGGAGGCCCTGCCTCCACTGGCCTTGGGGCTATTCTTGGCCAACAGTTACAAGGACCTTGCCTTCTCCCCACCTCCAGTTCTCCAAGCTGACCCTGTCTGGAAGTCTCCCTGTCTGGGAGACTTCATTTCCTCTGCTGCAGAGCAGAGCTGAGGAAGGGCAGAGCACAGATTTCTCCAGCCCTTTTGCCATTCAGGATCCATTCTTATATCAATGCAACAGCAACTTCAGAGTCAGCCTCGCACGATGCGACCATCCATTATGCAAACGAAAAACTGTCGTCTCCTTTCCAGTCAGGGAGACACAGGGTCCTGGAGAAGTCAGTGGTTGTATTAGCCTTCAGGCTCTTAGGATGATAAGCAATCCTACAATCCTCCCTGATGTGGTTCCTTATGGACCTGGCGACCTAAGCTAGATGGTAAAATTAAGCACTACCATTTCCCATTCAATATAGTTGGGAAAGAAAAGACAAAAAATCTGAAGGAAAAAAAAATCTAATATATAATATATTCGCTGTGATGGGCATGGTGGCGCATGCCTGTAATCCTAGTACTTAGGAGGCTGAGACAGGAGGATCACAGGTTCCAGGCCAGCCTCAGCAAGACCCTCAGCAACTTAGGGAGATCCTGTTTCTAAATAAAAAATAAAATAGGATGGGGGGTGTAGCTCAGTGGTAGAATGTTTCTGGAGTCAATCCCCAGGACCAAGTATCTCTGTGTGTGTGTGTGTGTGTGTGTGTGTGTGTGTGTGTGTGTGCATGTGTGCGTGGGTGTGCATTTTTTCCTAAGTACTAAGTACTGGACATTGAACCCAGGGGCATTCTACCTCTGAGCTACACCCCCAGCCCTTTCTTATTCTTCTTCTTATTATTACATGACATAGAAGTTACCGTTTTGACCACTTTTAAGTGCAGTTCTATGGCATTTAAGTATACTCACGTTGTTGAACGTACCATCGCCACCATCCATTTCCAGATCTTTTTCCTCTTTCCAAAATGAAACTCTATTCACCAAACACTAACTCCCTCTTCTTCCTCCCCCAGCCCCTAGCAACCACACATGTATACATACATATCTTTCTTTCTCTCTTTCTCTTTCTGTCTTTCTGTCTTTCTTTCTGTCTTTCTGTCTCTCTCTCTCTCTCTCTCTCTCTCTCTCTCTCTCTCTCTCTGTGGTACTGGAGATGGAACCCAGGGGTGTTTTGCCTTCAAGCAATACTGCCAGCCCTTTTTATTTTATCTTTTGTGTGTGTGTGGTTCTGGGGATGGAACCCAGGGGCCTGCTACCTCCAAGTTACACCCCAGACCTATTTTATTTTTTATTTGGAAGCATGGTCTCACTAAGTTGCTGAGGCTGGCTTCAAACCTGCAATCCTCCTTCTCAGCTTCCCAAGTACTGGGATTACAGGCGTCGCCACTACTCCTGGCTTATTTTCTATCTCTAGAAATTTAATTTCTCTAGGTAGCTCATATAATTGGAATCATATAATATTTGTACTTTTATGACTTATTTATTTAACTAAACATGATGTCTTCAAGTTTCTTCTATGTTGTGACTTGTGTCAGAATTTCCTTCCTTTTTAAAGTTGAATAGTGTCCCATTGTATAAATGTATATACCACATATTTTTATTTTTATTTTTTGTGGTACTGGGTATTGAACCCAGGGACATTCTGCCTCTGAGCTACACCCCCAGACCTATTTTATTTTTAGTTGAAAACAGGGTCTCCCTAGGTTGATGAAAGTCTCACTACTTGCTGAGGCTGTCCTCGAGCCTGCTAGCCTCCTTTCTCAGCCTCCCAAGTATTGGAATTACAGGTTTGTGCCATCACACCTGGCTTCCACATATTTTTATTCACTCATCTGTCATTCGACACCCGAGTTACTTCTACCTTTTGGCAATCTTTTTTTTTTTTTTAAGAACTGGGGATAGGGAGATTCTACCTCTGAGCTATACCCCCAGCCCTATTTTTCTTTCTTTCTTTCTTTCTTTCTTTCTTTCTTTCTTTCTTTCTTTCTTTCTTATTGCACTACTGGGGATTGACCCCAGGGGAATTCTACCTCCAAGCTACACCCCCAGCCCTATTTTTTATTCTTTATTTTTATTTATTTATTTATTTATTTATTTATTTATTTTGCGGTACTGGGGATTGAACCCAGGGGCATTCTACCTTTGAGCTACACCCCCGGCCCTATTTTTTATCCTTTATTTTGAAACCAGGTCTCACAAAGTTACAGAGGGCCTCACTAAGTAGCTGAGGCTGGCCGCGAACCCGGATCCTCTGGTCTCTGCCTCCCAAGTACTGGGATTACAAGCATGCGCCACCACGCCCGGCTTATTCTTTATTTTCAAACACGGTCTCACTAAGTTGAAGAGGGCCTCACTAAGTAGCTGAGGCTGGCTGTGAACCTGCAATCCTCCTGTCTCAGCCTCCCAAATAATGGGATTACAAGCATGCGCCACCACGCCCGGCTACTTTTTGGCAATCTAGCATTGAACTCTAAAAAGACTTTTCTTTATGGAGTCATTTATTTATATTAATTTGATTTATTGCAATGCTGAACCAACACACCAGAGGCCAAGGGAAATTCCCCCCTCTGCTCTCTGAAGGTTCATTGGAATGAACTGAAAATAGGCAGATTAAACAGCAGAAAAGATGCACACATTTATTAGTGTGCATAGGGGGAAAACTCTTAGCAAAGTATGAGGCCCAAAGAAGGGTGAAATGGTTGAAGTTTCAAATGTGCCCTCTTTATAGGGGAGAAGGAGGTGGGAGTGTGGGCAATTTCAAAGTAACAGTAAATGATTTTCAGGGTAGATGAATGGGCCCAGAAGAGCAGACAGTGGCCAGGGACAAAGCTCTCTGGGCGCTGGACATGATGTTTGACTTTCAGTCTTCCTTCCTGCGATAGTTTAATCTTTTTCTCCTTCTCTCTTTCTTTCTTTCTTTCTTTCCTCTTTCTTTCATTTTTTTGTGGTACTGTCATGAGAAAACACGATAATCCTGTGGGTTCTTGGCTTTCGTGGCAAAAAGAATTTCAGCACGTGGGATGGCGGTCTCCTTTCTTTGAATCTTCAGGCTGACAAAAGGTTCAGGCTGACAAAAGGTGAGAATTCCTTTGGGATAGGAATCCCAGGGAGTGGAGGGATAGGAGTCCCAGGGAGTGGAGGCGCAGGTGCAGGGCAAACGTGTGATTTCCTCCGGGACCTTCCTCCCAGGAAATCTAGGCTCTGACAAAAGGTAAAACTTTTCTTTCTGGGATCTAATCGCCTCAGGAATTTCAGGTATTGAGCAAGGCCATTATGATTTAAAAGTGTGGGCCTGGCTTTTGTCTAAGAGCAAAGGAGCTTTGTAAAGTGAAACTAAGGATTATGAAGTTTTTTAGATTTTAAAGCTATATTTTCCTTTCCTCCCTAATTTGTCTCCTTTCAACCTAAAATTTTTTTTCTTCTATCCTACCTCGGTACTGCGGATTGAATCCAGGGGCAGTCTACCTCTGAGCTACTACACCCCCAGCCCTTTTTCTTTTTTGTTTTGAAACAGGGCCTTGCTAGGTTGCTGAGAGTCTTGCTGAGGCTGGCCTAGAACCTGTGATCCTCCTGTCTCAACCTCCCAAGTACTGGGATTACAGGGGCACGCCACCATGCCCAGCTCTTAATCTTTTTCTTTAATGTAACTTCAGTAAGAAGACTGAAAGCAATTGTTTCTTTTTTTGTTGGATCCAGTCAGGTAGATAAGGGAGCTTTGGAGAAAGCCTCTCCCTGCATTGGGACTAGAAGAAGCCAGGGAAGGTCAGAGGGACCCTGAATCTGAGGTAGTTCCAGTAGGTCAAAGCTCCAGACTTTTGGGTATTATTTCCTGGACCCCAACAAAACACACACACACACACACACACACACACACACACACACTTTTCCGTCCTGAGTAGTTATTTGTATTTTAATTTTGCTTATGCTGGATTTGTTGACAACCATGTTAATGACTTTTTTTTTTTGGTACTAGGGATTGAACTCTGAGGCATTCTACCTCTGAACTATACCCCCAGCCCTATTTTTATTTTTATTTTGAAACAGGGTCTTGCTAGGTCGATGAGAGTCTCACTACTTGCTGAAGCTGTCCTCGAACCTGAGATCCTCCTGTCTTGCCTCCCAAGTATTGGGATTACAAGTGTGCGCCACCACACCCAGGAATTTTAATGACTTTAACAGGTATTACATGAAATTTAAACAGGCATATATTAAGCTAAGAACATATTATTGATGTTTGTATCCAAAATTAAAGTTTTTTTTTATACTTGGGGATTGAATCCAGGGGCATTCTAACACCTCTGAGCTACACCCCAGCCCTTCTTTATTTTTTGCTTTGAAACAGGGTCTCACTAGGTTGCTGAGAGTCTCACTAAGTTACTGAGGCTGGCCTTGAACCTGCAATACTCCTGTCTCAGCCTCCTAAGAACTGGGATTACAGGCATGTGCCACCACGCTCAGCAAGAAACAGGGTCTTGATAAATCTGATTTGCTGAGGCTGGCCTTGAATCTGTGATACTCCTGTCTCAGTCTCCTAAGTACTAGGATTATAGGCGTGCGACACCACACCCATTGAGAAGTGTGTGTGTGTGTGTGTGTGTGTGTGTGTGTGTGTATGTGTATGTATATATATAGTATTATATATATTATATTATATATGAAAATATAAAATATATAAATTTGCAATTTGCAACAGTTGCCTTTAGGTGGCATTAGATCCTTTGGCATCTGTTACAGAGATTTTGTATATTGGGTGTGTATGTGTGTGTGTGTGTGTATGTGTGTGTGTGTGTGTGTGTGTGTTTTGACAGTTTGATGGATTTATTTATTTATTTTTTATTTATTTTTGGTACTGGGGATGGAATCTAGAGGCATTCTACCTCCAAGTTATACCCACAATCTGATTTTATTTCTTATTTGGAAACGGTCTCATTAAATTGAGGAGGTCCTTGCTAAGTTGTGGAGACTGGCTTTGAACCTGCAATCCTCCTGTCTCAGCCTCCCAAATACTGATATTACAAGCGTGCACCACCACGGCCGGCTGTTTGTTGGATTTAAAACCTAATCCATCCCAGTACTTGGGAGGCTGAGACCGGAGGATCCGGGTTCGTGGCCAGCCTCAGCTACTTCATGAGGCCCTCCACAACTTAGTGAGACCTTGTTTCAAAATAAAGAATAAAAAATAGGGCTTGGGGGTACTTGGAGGTAGAGTGCCCCTGGGTTCAATCCCCAGTACCACAAAAATATATATATAAATAAAATTTAAAAAAAAACTAATCCAGCCGGGCATGGTGGCACATACCTGTAATCCCAGTACTTGGGAGGCTGAGACAGGAGTATCACAGGTTCGAGGACAGTCTCAGCAAGTAGTGAGACTCTCATCAACCTAGTAAGACCCTGTTTCCTAACAAAAACAAAATAGGGCTAGAGGTAGAGCTCAGAGGTAGAATGCCCCTGGGTTTAATCCCCAGTGCCAAAATAAAAAACCTAATCCAAGCCCGGGATGTTGGTGCACACTTGTAATCCCTGTACTTGGGAGGCTGAGACAGGAGGATCACAGGTTTGCGGCCAGCCTCAGCAACTTAGTGAGACCCTGTTTCAAAGTAAAAAATAATAAAATAGGGCTGGGTGTGTAGCTCAGAGGTAGAATGCCCCTGAGTTCCATTTCCAGTACCACAAAAAATAAAAATAAAATCTAATCCAAGCCAGGAGTGATGGTGCACACCTGTAATCCCAGTACTTGGGAGTCTGAGACCAGAGGATCACAGATTTGAGGCTAGCCTCTGCAATTTAGCGAGGCCCTCAGCAATTTAGTGAGACCTTGTTTCCAAATAAAAAATAAAGTAGGACTGGAGTTGTAGCTCCAAGGTAGAATGTCCCTGGGTCCAATCCCCTGTACCACAAAAAACAAAACAAAACAAAAAACCCCAATCCAAATGTTGTTTAGGGTCTAGAATGTTGGACAAATGGTTGTAGAACCTGGACATCTGAGGGCTCTCCTATATTCTGACTAAATTCAGTCCACCTCCTTTTTTTTTTTTTTTTGGTACCAGGGATTGAACCCAGAGGCATTCTACCTCTGAGCTATACCCCCAGCCCTATTTTTTATTCTTTATTTTGAAACAGGGTCTCACGAAGTTGCGGAGGGCCTCACTAAGTAGCTAAGGCTGGCCACGAACCCGGATCCTTCGGTCTCCACCTCCCAAGTACTGGGATTACAAGCGTGCGCCCCCACGCCCGGCTTAGTCTGCCTCCTTTTGCTTACACCAAATACTCTCCAAGGTCTTTGCCTTGTATTAAATAGTTTAGAATAAACATCCTAAATTTGTGTTTTTTTTTTTTTTTGGTACTAGGGATTGAACCCAGAGGCATTCTACCTCCAAGTTATACCCCCAACCTGATTTTATTTCTTATTTGGAAACAGGTTGCAAAGGGCCTCACTAAATTGCCGAAGCTGGCTTTGAACCTGCGATCCTCCTGTCTCAGCCTCTCAAGTCCTGGGATTACAAGCGTGCACCAGCACTCCCAGCTTTAAAAATGTTTAGAAGTTCAATGTGAAGTCCTCGGCAAAATGGAGACTATTTTCTATCCCACACATGGTAAAAATTTGGAGTGAAGGGGGTTCTTTCATGTGTATAAAGAATCTCTTATGTTCATTTTTCTGAGTCAACACTTCAGACATCAGAATTTACGACTCTGCTTGGCATAACCAAGGAGCTAGCAATGAAGGACGTGGAGAGACTGCGGTCGCCTTGATTCTCATGTTTGGGTTTTGGTGCGAATAGCAGCATTCCTGTTCTCTGGTTTTGCTACTCCACTCAGCCTTCATGTTGCTGCAGGATGCTTCCTTTTGTTCTTCTTTTTTTGTGGTACCGAGGATTGAACCCAGGGACATTCTACCTCTGGGCTACACCCCAGCCCTATTTTTTTAATCTTTATTTTGAAACAGGGTCTCACTAAGTTGCGGAGGCCTCACTAAGTAGCTGAGGCTGGCCATGAACTGGGATTCTCTGGTCTCAGACTCCCAAGTACTGGGTTACAAGCATGAGCCACCACACCCAGCTCCTTTTGTTCTTTTTGTAGTTCCTGGGGGTTGAACCCAGAGGCATTCTACCTCTGTGCTACATCCCATCCCTTCTTCTTCTTCTTCTTCTTCTTCTTCTTCTTCTTCTTTTTTTTTTTTTTTTTTGGCGGTACTGGGGATTCAGCCCAGGGGCGTTCTACCTCCGAGCTCCACCCCCAGCCCTATTGTTTATTCTTTATTTTAAAACAGGGTCTTACTAAGTTGCGGAGGGCGTCACTAAGTAGCTGAGGCTGGCTGTGAACCTGCGATCTTCCTGTCTCAGCCTCCCAACTACTGGGATTACAAGCGTGCGCCACCAAGCCCGGCTGTGTTGGACCCTTTAAAAGCTGCTCCACGCTCAGGAAGACAGCCTGGGGCTCTGGCAGATTCTACTTGTGGTCCCGGGTTTAGCGGGAGCTTGGGAGGTCAAGGGACCGGCCCAGGGTCTCAGATTGGTGACTCTGTGGCTGGTCTCCTCTACACTGTGCTAGAATCAGCTGGCTCCAAGACCCTTGTTTTGTCTAGCCACTAGACCACATTTCTTCCAAATAAAACCAAAGTACTGCTGAGAGCAGGAAGGAAACTCTTCCACTTACTTGATTGTTTTGGTGAAGACTTCTTTTTTTTTTTTTTTTGCGGTACTGGGGATTGAACCCAGGGGCATTCTACCTCCGAGCTACACCCCCAGCCCTATTTTTTTTTATACTTTATTTTGAAACAGGGTCTCACTAAGTTGCAGAGGGCCTCACTAAGTAGCTGAGGCTGGCCACGAACCCGGATCCTCCAGTCTCAGCCTCCCAAGTACTGGGATTACAAGCGTGCGCCACCACGCCCGGCTGGTGAAGACTTCTTTTAAGGCCAGGACGGGACCATAAGAGCAGCATTTGCCTGGGCCAGAGATCGGGACATCGCTACTTAAATGGTCGGCTTTTTCTTTAGCAAATTACTGCTGACAATACTGTGCCTGTTTGTAAAGATCAATGTGACAGGACTTGGAGTCCTTTTGAACAAAATTGTGTTTCCGTTATATCTAGGGTGGGGAGCTAACAAATTTTGAAAACCTGCTGTGGGCAAGGTGACTTACATTTGTTATGTCAAATAATATTTACAGTAACCCCAAGTAACTTCATAATAAACATGATTATCTCTGTTCTCTTGGGACAGAACAAAAGTTCAGAGACTTCTTTTTTTTTTGTGGTCCTGGGGATTGAACCCAGAGGCATTCTACTTCTGAGCTACACTCCTCAGCCCTATTGAAACATGCTCTCACGAGCCAGGCGTGGTGGCGCACGCTTGTAATCCCAGTACTTGGGAGGCTGAGACAGGAGGATTGCAGGTTCGTGGCCAGCCTCAGCTACTTAGTGAGACCCTCTGCAACCTAGTGAGACCCTGTTTCCAAATAAAGAATTAAACAAATAGACCTGGGTGTGTAGCTCAGAGGTAGAATACCGCTGTGTTCAATTCCTAGTGCTACAAAAAAAGAAACATGGTCTCACTAAGTTATTCACCGCCTCACTAAGTTACTGAGTTGCTGAGGCTGGCTTCGAACCTGTGATCCTCCTGTCTCAGCTTCCCAAGTACTGGGATTACAGGGGTGTACCACCACGCATGGCTGACTGGTTTTTTTTTTTTTTTTGGTACTGGGGATTGAACCTAGGGACATTCTATCTCTGGGCTACACCCCTAGACCTATTTTATTTTTTATTTTGAAACAGCATCTTGCTAAGTTGCTGAGAGCCTCATTGAGTTGCTGAGAGCCTCACTAAATTGCCAAGGCTGGCTTCGAACCTGTGATTCTCCTGTCTCAGCTTCTCAAGTACTGGTGTCATGGGAAAACATGCTAATTCTGTGGGTCCTTGACCTCCATGATGAAAAAAATTTCAACATGTGCCATCAGAAAAAGGCAAAGATGCCGGGCGTGGTGGCGCATGCTTGTAATCCCAGTACTTGGGAGGTGGAGATTGGAGGATCTGGGTTCAAGGCCAGCCTCAGCTACTTAGTGAAGCCCTCCGCAACTTCGTGAGACACGGTTTCAAAATAAAGTATAAAAAAATAGGGCCGGGGGTGTAGCTCGGAGGTAAAATGCCCCTGGGTTGAATCCCTGGTACCACAAAAAAAAAAAAAAAA
>PVJS01050578.1:0-14268 GCA_004027185.1 Glis glis | reverse complement strand
CATTGGAAGAAGTATATTGGTGATCAAGTTCAGCTGAAGATGAGACCCCTCAGCCTTATTTTTTATTCTTTTTTTTTTTTGCGGTACCGGGGATTGAACCCAGGGGCGTTCTACCTCCGCGCTACACCCCCGGCCCTATTTTTTTATACTTTATTTTGAAACCGGGTCTCACGAAGTTGTGGAGGGCCTCACTAAGTAGAGTGAGAGAGAGAGAGAGAGAGAGAGAGAGAGTGAGCTGAGGCTGGCTGCGAACCCGGATCCTCTTGTCTCCGCCTCCCAAAGTACTGGGATTACAAGCGTGCGCCACCACGCCCGGCCTTTATTTTTTATTCTTGATTTTGAAACAGGGTCTCACTAAGTTGTGGATGGCCTCACTAAGTTGCTGAGGCTGGCCATGAACCCGGATCCTCCTGTCTCAGCCTCCCAGATACTGGGATTACAAGCATGTGCCACCATGCCTGGCTTGACTTTATGTTTATTTTCAAAGTCTTTAATCTCTGAATGCTTTCAAGCATTAATCTTGTCATTGGTCATTTTGGAGAAATGAGAGGCCATACAATTATAGAATCTTGGATTTGGAAGGAATTTTAAGAAACATTAAGTCCAGTTTCCTATTCTGTTGAAGACTTCTCTCTGAAATATTCCCAAAACGGGGTCATCTAGCCTCTGAACACTCTTAGTAATAGGATTTCTTTTGTGGTTTTTTGTTTTTGGTACGGGGGATTGAACTCAGAGACATTCTACCTCCGAACTACACCCCCAGCCCTTTTTAATTTTTTATTTTGAAACAGGGTCTTGCTAGGTTAATGAGAATCTCACTACTTGCTGAGGCTGGCCTCGGACCTGCAGTCCTCCTGTCTCTGCCTCCCGAGTTCTGGGATTACATGCTTGTACCACTACTCCCGGCATAATAGGATTTCTTTATAAAACAGTCCATTCTATTGTTGACAACTTTGATTATTTAAAAGGGACAGAGAAATTGAGGGTCTTACTACAGATGCACAGTGAGGTGAGGAGAAGCTGGGAATAGCTCTGGGTTTCAGTCCGGTGTTCCTTATCCAGATCGGGGGTTCTCACATTTTACTTGGAGGCTACATGCAGCCGTGTCCTGTGTCCTGCTAGCCACAGAGCGCTGGGAATGGTGGCAGCTGCATTTCTCTTTCTGTCTTGAGTGAAATGATTGCTGATGGTGGTGGAGAGCATTTTCTTTCACGGGATGGTCATAGTGAGAGGGGCATGGGACTTTTTCTTGGAGGGCATTCTTTAACAAGGAGACCTGTAGTAATGTCAGAATGATAAAGATATGTCCACAATTGCTTCTGTGTTAGTGAATAGTTACTTAGAAGTTACTAAACGGAGCATTATTATCTTCATACTATTTACTATATATTTAACTTAATATTGAATAATTATTGCATAATTTAAAAAGCAAATGAATATCATAATGCTAGTGAATCGGCAATCTTGTCCATCCTGAGTCGGCGGTCGTCTTTTGTGTCTCCATCTTTTGTGCATCCCAGGTCGATGCTCATTAGCTAGTTATCTTGTTTTCACCCCACTGGGTACTTGATCCGAGAGCTCACACTGGCTTTCGGGTGAAAGGAAGGATGGGAGATGAGCGGGAACTTAGATTTGTGGAGTCGTTTCTATGCAAGGGTCTATGTTAGATATTTCATAAAAGTGAAGTATCTAAGTATCTAAGTGAAGTATGTTCCAAAAGTGATGAGAAGAATGAGTCCCAGGCGGAAGGAAAGGTTCTCTTGTTTCCTCAATATCACTTGAGTGGTTTGGGCTCAGTTCAGACGACCTGTAGACAGCCCCCAGCCCCGGGCTTGGCCTTCCTGTCTGGCTTTGTGGTGTGACTTCCTGAGGGCGACCTGTGTCTGGGCCTCCTCTGCCATGCTGTGTGCCTTGCTTCGCAGGGCGTCAACGTCTGGGCTTTGGTGGCAGCCATGGTGCTCCTCTCCAGCAGCGTGAACGACATCCAGCAGCTGCTCTTCTGCCTCAGGAGACCCGGCTCCACAGTGACCGTGCCAGATGTCACCGAGACCTTATACTGCATAGCTGTGCTCCTCTACGCCATGAGGGAGAAGGGCATTAACGTCAGCAATAGGTAACGCCCGCCAGGGAGGAGGGAGGAGGAGGGAGGAGGAGGGAGAAGGCAACCCCCTCCCTGTAATCACAGTGGGAAGGCCTTGGCCACTTACTGTTCAGCTTTAGTTACTTCCTCTGCTGAGTGAAGCGGCCAGGAGGTTCCAGTGTGGGAATGCAGCCAGGGTGCTTTGCAAAAATAAAGCTCCATAGGACTGTAAAGTATCGCTGGGGCAATCTTTACATTCATGGGTATTGAAGCTGATAAGCTGTCTTTATTTTATTTATTTATTTATTTATTTATTTAGTACTGTGGATTGAATTTGGGGCATTTTACCTCTGAGCTACATCCCCAGCCCTGTTTTTTATTCTTTATTTTGAAACAGGGTCTCGCTGAGTTGTGGAGGGCCTCACTAAGTAGCTGAGGCTGGCCACGAACCCAGTCCTCCAGTCTCAGCCTCCCAAGTAGTGGGATTACAAGCGTGCGCCACCACGCCCGGCTTATGCTGTCTTTATTTATACCTGGTTGCGTTTTTCTAGGAAAACGACAGGACCTGCTTTCTTCATTTCTCTCTTTTGGGATGGGCTATCACGGTTGGGAATACGGTGGATAGGATAAGTCCTATCCACCTTATCACCTTGGTGTAAGAAAGGCTGTAGTATGTGGGTTGCTAATTCAGAGTAGCCTTAATTGTCTCTCTCACCCGTGTGATAAAATATGCACAGAGTGGGCATGGTGGTACATGCCTATAATCCCAGTACTTGGAAGACTGAGACAGGAGGATTGCAGGTTCGCGGCCAGCCTCAGCAACTTAGTGAGCCCCTGTGGCCTCAGTGCCACAGAGTGGGAGACAGTGTAAACCACAGTTAACCAACTGAAACCTAACTCAGAAATACAGCCAACACTTGGGACATTTATGTAAAATAATGTTCCCTCCTTGTCTCGTTCATAGTGATAGTGACACACATGCACACAGCAGTTGGTGGGCTTTTCCCCGGCTCCCTCCCCATTCCCCCTTCCCCCTTCCCCATACAGGATATTGATATTGGTATTGGTATTCTCACATGTGTACATAATGGCAATGGAGGCGATTCCTTCATTGATCCTCCTTCTCCCCCCACTCCCCTTCCCCTAGACCCCCTCCCTGGCTCCACTGCAGTTTCTCTTCCATTATCTGAAGCCCCTCTGGTATCCTGATTACTCCCTAGCTTCCACATATGAGAGAAAACACGTGACCTTTCACTTTCTGTGACTGGCTCATTTCACTTAACTCATTTAATTTTAATTACTTCCTTACTCCAAACATCTACATTTGGGGCTAGGGCTTCAACGAGTGAATTTCAGAGGGACACAGTTCAGGCCACAGGGGCAGGATATGTTGATTTTTGTTGCATTTATGCATTTCTTCCTGCTTTACCTGGAAGATAACACAAGCAGATACTGGAATAATGCGTTGTTAAAAGTATCTGTTGCATCGAAAAGAGTGATGCTCGGAGATGGGCTCCCCCTGCTCTGGGGGTGCAGCAGTGCCCTTGGGTGTGGGAGATCTGTGGTCCAGGAGTGGAATGTGGGCTCAGTGTGCACATGTGGAGGTTTTAGAGTGGCTTCTGGTGGCCTTCGTTTGACTGACCTGTGCCTCTGCTGATTTAACTTTGTCATCGTTGGGCCCTCTTGGTGACTTGGCGGTTTTGATATCTTGTGTTTGGTAATCGTATCTTATTAGTCACATGGCACTTTTCCTTTGGAAGCATAAAAGAAAGAACCGCATTCATACTTCTAAACCAACATACTGCACAAGAAGTTTGCAGCAGGCCAGTGAAGTTCAGAAAAATGACAACATTAATCTTATCAACAAGGTTGTATTACATGAACAGGGACCTCAGTGCTAGGAGCAGAGTTTACTCTTGTTTTCCGTGGTTCTTTCTGCTCTATTGATTACTCATCTCTTAAGGTCACAGCCAGTGCTCTTGTTTCCTTACAGAGCATCTGCTGGTCTCCTCCTTTGAGGCTACACATAGAAACCGTACGCCTTTCTCAGAATTGATTGTGTGCCCGGAGAGTGCCTTTGTCAGCTGTAGCGATATCTCAATTCTTTTCTTTGCATCTTTCCATCAAATAACATTAGGTATTTTCTTTTTAGAAATGCTAAGGAGTTTAAATACATCTGAGGAAACATAAGATACAGATTGTGACTTAAATTTGAAAGTCTCTAAATCAACTTTTGTTCCCCCTTAGGATTCACTACAACATTTTCTATTGCCTGTATCTTCAGGAGAATTCCTGTACTCAGGCCTCCAAAGTTAAGGAGGAGCCATCTGTCTGGCCAGGGTATGTACGTAGTATAAATGCGGGTGGGTGGTTTGCCTTCCATTCCTGATTCTGATGTGTAAAGAGGGGAGGTGTTCCTTTAACAACTGCATAGAGGCCTCATCTACATTATGTAAATTTCACCCATTTTAAGAGTGTAATTCACTGATTTTGAGGGGGCTTACTGAGTTGTGCAACCAGCCTCATCGTCTAGCTTTAGAGCATTTACCCACCCAAGGAAGGTCTTTTTTTTTTTGGTCAACTTTTGTTTATTCATTTTGCTCCTTTGGTTTTTGGACATTCCCTGGGCTTTTTAATTCCTTTCTCTTTTTCTAATTTCTCTTCTGTAATGATTATAGCAAGAAAACCATCCAACTTACACACGAACAACAGCTGATTCTGAACCATAAGATGGAGCCTCTTCAGGTGGTGAAAATTATGGCATTTGCAGGTAAGGGAGCCCACAAGAGGTTTCTGGCATAGAGCGTCAGGTCTGTGATGTGGTTGCTGCCACTACATCCCCTTCCCACCACCTGTGCCTTGATCATTTATCAAAGTACTTCAAACAAGTAATCTCATAGCAGTTGGCCAAGGAGTACTTGCTTTCTGCTTCTCCTCTAGGGTATATCCACTCTGGGGTTCCTGTTCAGACAGAGAGTTAATGGAATTCCTTTGTGGGTAAATCATCACTTACCATTGTATGTGCTTACTCACTTATTGCTTCTGGAGACTCAGGTCATACTCATCTGCTTGAAGGCTTTCAGTAACCTCCTAATTTTGCAGGGTGATGTCTCGTGGGCCCTCCCTCCGCGTGGTTCTAGCGACTTTCCTTGATATTGTAACTGTTCTGCCTTAGTCAGCGGAGCAGGTCTGCTCACAGTCTCCTCGGGCGCTGGGCTGGGCTTTTGTCTGAAACCCGTGCTCATGCTGTTTTCTCTGCCTGGAGCCTTTCCTGCTGCTTCTCTGCCTAAATATTTTGCTAACAGTTTACTAAGTGCCTGTAATGTCCTTGGCATGGTGCTGCTCCTAACAAGATTCTATAAAGTTGGTTAGTTGTCCTTATTTTTTTGGCGGTACCAGGGATTGAACCCAAGGGCATTCTACCTCCGAGCTATGCCCCAGCCCTATTTTTTATTCTTTATTTTGAAACAGGGTCTCACTAAGTTGTGGAGGGCCTTACTTAAGTAGCTGAGGTTGGCCGCGAATCCGGATCCTCTGGTCTCATCCCACGTACTGGGATTACAATTGTGCGCCACCACGCCGGGCTTAGTTGTCCTTATTTTCTAGATTGAAAATTGAAGCTCAGAGGGTCTTGCTCCATGTTCAATAAGCAAGAAAGTGATCGAGCCAGAATTCAGAGCTAGATCTATGTGTCTCCAAAGACATGCCTTCTTCCCTTCTCTTCCCTTCCCTTCTTTCTTTTCCATTCTCTTCTCCTTTGTCCCTCCCTCTCTTCCCCCCCTCCCTTTTTTCTTTTTTTCTTTGCCATGCTGTGTTGACTCTCACCATGTCTGTTTCTTCCTGATTAAGGCTTCTTCAGTAGTTTGAGTCCTAAATAAACAATTGATGAATGCTTAATTATCCGTTAATTACTTGGTACCTGATTACTATGTAATAAAAATAGTTAACACATGCAATTTATAAATACTTCCACATTATTTCATTCATCATCAAAACAGTCCTATTAGGTAGAGAAAGAAGTACCATTTTTCTTCTTTTACAGGTGAAAAATTTTTTTTTGTTTCTAATCCATATTCTTTTTCACTATACTGTGCTATCATTATTTCCTCATTTTGTACTCAATTGTTTGGCCTTGGACTGGCATTTTATTCCCAACTAGATTGCAATGTATGTTTTTTTTTAAATCTCACAGTGCTTAGCATATAGCTAAAGATGTAGTAGGTACTCACTCAATACTTGGTAAATGAATAACAGATTGGATAACTGAATAATTAAATAAATGGTGGAGAGGTGGAGCAGGCAAGACAGTCCAGAACGAATCAGAAAAATCCTTGTGTCTCATTTACATGTTCTTGCTTTAGAGGCATAAATTACTGTTAGGTTGGCAGCAGCTACCCTTTATCGAGTTCCTACTGCTGGGGACCTTGATGGTTATCTCCGTCCTCATAAACTGTGCAGTTAAGCTTCCCACATATCGCCAAGGAGCAGCCTGAAGCTCAATAAGGTCAAGTGGCTTGTTTCCTCAGAACCTGCTAGAGCCAAGATCCCAGCCCACCTTAACCTGACTTAAACGCACTACTGTTTTCACGTCACCACTTGTATCAGTGTCGAAAACTTATTTCTGTCTTGGTTCAAGCCAGAGGTGGGATCAGCTGGAACAAGACCCGATCGGAGATCCTCGGGCATATTTCCCTGGTCAGAAGTCACATCCATTCCTCTTGATTTCCGCAGGCACCGGGAAGACCTCTACCCTGGTCAAGTACGCTGAGAAGTGGTCTGAGAGCAGGTTTCTGTATGTCACATTCAACAAGAGCATCGCAAAGCAGGCCGAGCTCGTCTTTCCCAGCAATGTCATCTGCAAAACCTTCCATTCCATGGCCTACGGACATGTCGGGCGGAAGTGAGCATCGCCAGGGCTGGCGTCCTTGTTGAGTCTCTTGATGTTCTCCATACAGTGACCATTGTTGGTCATACATGAACTCCTCCACAACACTAATAAAACGTGATGCTGTCATCTCCATTTACAGGCAGGAGATAGCGCTAGTGATTGCTGTTTGATCCTGTAAAAATATACTGTTTACAGATGACAGTATCTTGCTGAGGAGCATTCTGATTTTTCTGGAATTCAGGCACAGAGTCCAAATGACTCGTTTAAACTTGAGGATGTCACACATCCTTATCAGTTTTAGGCTTTCCTTGAAAAGTTGGGTGGGGACTGGGTATAGCCTGTAATCCCAGTACTTGGGAGGCTGAGACAGGAGGATCGCAGTTTTGAGGATAGCCTCAGCAAGTAGTGAGACTCTCATCAACCTACTGAGACCCTATTTCAAAATAAAATAAAATAGGGCTGGGGATGTAGCTTGGAGATAGAATGCCTCTGCGTTCAATCCCCAGTACCACACGCACACACACACACACACACACACACACAAAAGACAGAAAAGAGAAGTTGGGTGGGGAGAAGACGCAGCTAAGTTGTGCATACCCAAGGTTTTCTGGACATGAAGGCTTCAAGGGACTTTGAGCCCCTTGGGGGGCCACTTGGAGCCTGGACCACAGCTTGCAATAGTCGTATCTGCTGCGAGTGGATCCTCTTCTGGGATGTGGTATGTGGATTCCTGAATGCCTAGCATAAACCGTTTCCCATCGATGTGGACCTTCAGGACTCCTGTAGCTTTTAGAACTTCTGTCTCATCTGTGTATGACACCGAAGTTACTTTGCAGAGAGAATGGGGAGAGACTAAATACCACAGTGCCAGTAAAGCTGAGTACTCTTTTTTTGGGTTGTATATTACAGGTACCAGCTGAAGAAGAAGTTGAATCTCTTTAAGTTAACACCTTTCATGGTCAATTCCGTCCTTGCTGAAGGGAAAGGTGGATTCATCAGGGCCAAGCTAGTGTGTAAGACTTTAGAAAACTTCTTTGCCTCGGCTGATGAGGAGCTGACTATCGATCACGTGCCTATTTGGTGTAAGAACAGCCAGGGACAGAGAGTCATGGTTGAGCAGGGTGAGAAGCTGGTGAGTATCTAGATGTCTTAAGTATTAACGATCTGGTATTATCTCTGCCTTTTCATTCCTTCAGAACAGCTGATAGGAAGTTGAAGATGATCAGGTGAGACTGTAGGCCTATCATGGTACCCGTGAATTGTATATTCTCCTCTGAGGAACACTCACAACATCTCAATTCTTGTAACAGTCCTCCCATTTAACAGATGAGAACAGGCATTGAATGACCTGCCCCATAGTTCATAAGAGCCTGTGGGATCTCCTAACTCCAGAATCTCATCTTTTCTGATGATTGGAGATCTTCTAATTTTTTAGTTATTGTCTCTATATAGACTTTGCTAGTGGAAAAGTATGTATCTTACTCTTATCAAGTCTTTTCAATAATTTGCCATTCTTTTTATGAATTAAATGTCAGTCATTAATCTAGAAAAATAACTGGGCCTTTCGGCTTGCTCTTTGATCTTTGCCCTGCGTCCCTGGGATGGCCCCAGCTTCTCACTCATCTCTGCACTCGAGACCCCTCACGGTGGTCCAAGGCCGCTGTGCAGCTGCGGGAGGTTAGGAAGGTGCCTTCCCTCTCTGTTCTGGGGTGATGCCTTGGCTCCCACCGCTATATGTGGGAGTGAAAACTTGACTGTTGTCTTTCCCAAGGTCTTAACTTTGAGTGACCGTATCCCTTGCTTTCCAGAATGGCGTCCTTGAAGCAAGCCGACTCTGGGACAACATGCGGAAGCTGGGCGAGTGCAAGGAGGAGGCTTACCAGATGACTCATGATGGTAGGCATGGCTGCAGACACGGTGCACTGTAGGTGTGACTGCGTCCCCTCCGAGTTACGACTCTTGCTGCTTGCTCCCTTCTTTCAGGCTACTTGAAGCTCTGGCAGCTGAGCAAGCCTTTGCTTGCCTCCTTTGACGCCATCTTTGTGGACGAGGCCCAGGACTGTACCCCAGGTGATCAGTAATCTCAAATACCTAGAAACAGCAGCCTGATTATGTAAGAGGACATGCGTGGGTTAGGTTGATGATTCTTATTCGTGATAAAGAAGAGGAACAAATGCTACTTAGTCATTCAGAAGTCCTTTTTATCTGACTTAAGATTTCAACACTTGTCTGCTCCCCCACCCAGAGCATATTTATTTTCCTCCATATGTTTTGCTGAGTTGTTCAAATGTCGACTGAGTAACTCATCAGACGATAAGGACCTAGACTCTTGCCGAGTGGGAAAAGGAGGTTAATTTAGAGTGAAATTTTGTGTTGTGTATTTCTCAGGTAGCTAACAGAGAATAGACTCTTGTGAGTGTGATTTTCCACGTCATTTTTGGGTGTTATATTAAAGAGAGAAAACAATTTATTTCATTTTATATTTGCCTATATATTTTCTTAGACTCAGTAATTCATCCAGGACTAAAAGCAATCTGGTCCTAGGAAGGACCAGAAACTGTTTCTTTTGTCTGTTGTAAAATGGTTTTTTTTGACTGAGTGCTGGTCCTACAGGAAAGGACAACTCTGTTGTCCCTCATGGGCTGGCTTAGTTTTGTGAAAGGATTTTCATCCTTTTCTTTCTTTAATATAGTTGCTTTTTGCTGTGCAGGTCGGAGTCCTTCAGATTTCTCACTTTCCCTCTTATTGGTTGCAGCTATCATGAATATAGTTCTGTCTCAGCCATGTGGGAAGATCTTTGTGGGGGACCCACACCAACAGATCTATACCTTCCGCGGTGCAGTCAACGCTCTGTTCACAGTCCCCCACACGCACGTCTTCTATCTCACACAGGTAAGAGCTCCGTCTGCCTCTGAGCCCCAGAAGCATATGAGCAAGCATTCTATCCACTGCCCCCCTAGTGTTTTCTGTGCCAGGCGCTGTGCTGGGTTCACAGTATATAGCGCATCCTTGCTTCTAAGAAGTGGTTCTCAGGGGGTCTGCGGTGTCAGAATTTTCATAGCCAGACATGATTGGGCATGCCTGTAATCCAAGTACTTGGGAGGCTGAGATAGTTCAAGGACAGCCTCAGCAATGTAGTGAGACTCTTTGCAACCTGGCGAGAGACCCTGTTTCATAAAAACAAAAAAATAAAAAGGACTGTGAATATAGCTCGGAGGTAGAATGCCCCTGAGTTCAATCCCCAGTACTACAAAAAGGAAAGGAAAAAAAGAGTTATTTACCTTTTTTTCTGTGTTGACATTTGCACTGACGGTGGGTAAAAATGCTGGTGACTTATCATGAATATAGATTTAAGACTGTCTCTGCTGAGAAAGTGAAAGTGACTAATTTCATAACCAGTTGACCCTTGAATATATCTTCTTAATATTGTGTGTGCTGAAACAAGAAGTATGCACTAAGTGCTTCCGCTACAGACTGAAGCCTGAGGGTTGCAGAGGAAGAACAGTGCTGCTGGTGGTTGTGAGATGAACTGGCTGCTTTTTTCTTGTAGTACTGTTTTGACTCGAAAGAACAACTGACAGACCAACCAACTCTGGTTATTCAGAGTTGAGTAGTTGGTATTTTCTCAAAGATGAGAGAAATGAGCAGGGACCTCAGGAAAATAGTTTTTTGTTGCCAAAGTTAAGACTTGCCTTCAAGTAAAATTTAAATTTTGGAAACCTGTGTCTGCCACAGTGAGCATAACACAATTCATAGTGTCCGTGATTATGCAAAAAAGGTGATTAAAACTCCCTTTCCAACTACATGTTTGTGTGAGGCTGACTTTTCTTCATAAACTTCATCCAAGATAATGTATCACAACAGACCGGATATAGACATAAGTATGAAAAACCAGGCCTTGAAGAGATATGTTAAAAAAAATGCCACACAGGCTGGGCATGGTGGCGCATGCCTGTAATCCCAATACTTGGGAGGACTGCAGGTTTGAGGACTCTCAGGAAACTAGTGAGACCCTGTTTCAAAAAAAAAAAAAAATGGAAATGGCTAGGAATGTAGCTCGGAGTTAGAATGCTCCTGGGTTCAATCCCCTGTACCACAATAAATAAGTAAATAAAAAATACCAAACAGTGCCACTCTTCTTGCTAATTTTTTGTTTGTTTTGGAAATAAAGTTATGATTCCAAAAGTGTTCTTTATACTATTGTGTAATGGGTCTATTATTATTTTTAAGTGAATTAAAGTGTCTACACTGGTAAACATAAGTAGATACAACTCACATAAATAAAAGCTCTTGAGAGGCCTTAGTAATTTGTAAAAGCGTGAAGGGTCCTGAGACCCAGAGGTTTGGGAACCGCTGCTTTTAATAAACTCCCTATCCCTAGCCGGGCGAGGTGGCACACGCTTGTAATCCCAGTACTTGGGAGGCTGAGACAGGAGGATCGCAGATTTGCGGCCAGCCTCAGCTACTTAGCGAGGCCCTCTCCAACTTAGTGAGACCTTGTTTCAAAATAAAGAATAAAAAGTAGGGCTGGGGGTGTATCAGGTAGAATGCCCCTGGGTTCAATCCCCAGTTCTGGAAAAATAAAAACAAAACAAAACAAAAAAACCTCCCTATCCCTAGAGGATACATGTGCCACTTGTAGTAAAGTGCAAACTCTACTATGTTTTGTTATTTTTTGAGGGGTCTGTGGACTCCGTGTATCTACTCCCTTGAGGTCCTGTCTACTGTAGTGATTTAAGGTGGTGCCAACTCAGTGTAGTTTTGTTTTTTAATTGATCTTAGTTTTTTAGAATAGTTTCAGATTTACAGAACAATCGAAATAATAGTATAGAGAGTTCTCATATACCCTGTGCTCGGTGTCCCCTAGTTTTTTGTTTTGTTTTGTTTTTTTTGTTTTTGCAGTACCGGGGATTGAACCCAGGGGCGTTCTACCTCCATGCTACACCCCCGGCCCTATTTTTTTTTTATACTTTATTTTGAAAACGGTTCTCACGAAGTTGCGGAGGGCCTCACTAAGTAGAGAGAGAAAGAGAGAGAGAGAGAGAGAGTGAGCGAGCTGAGGCTGGCCGCGAACCCGGATCCTCCGGTCTCCGCCTCCCAAAGTACTGGGATTACAAGCGTGTGCCACCACGCCCAGCACGGTGTCCCCTAGTTTTAACATACTAATGTGGAACACTTGCCACAAATAATGAGCCAGTATTGATAACATTAATATAAAACTGAAGTCAATAGTGTATTCAGACTTAGTCTGAGTAATGTCTTTGGCTACTGCAGGGTCTCATCCAGGACAGCACATTACATGTAGTCATGTTTTTTTAGGCTTTTCTTGGAAAAGGCTGTGGCAGTTTCTCAGAATTCCTTGTTTTTGACGACGTTGACAGTTTTGAGAAGTACCGGTCAAGTATTTTTCTATGTTCTGTACTGGCGTTTGTCAATTTCTTTTTTTTTTTTTTTTCCCTGATGGTTAGGCCAGGGTTTTGGTTTTGGGGGGGAAGGCCACGGAGGTGAAGTGCCATTGTTGTCGCATGGTATCAAGGGTCCATATTACCCCTGTTTATCACTGAGGATATTGACCTCGATCCCTGGCTAGAGGAGTGTGTGTCAGGCTGCTCTATTGTAAATGTCTTCATAATTATTTGCTTTTCTTCTGCTAAGGAGATTCGTCTCCTCTGTCCCATTACCTGATAGCATAAAGATATATGCTTATTCAGTCATTTATCTATGTCAACATGGGCTCATGAATATTTATTTTATAATTTGGGTTTATGGTTCACCCCAGATAGTTTTATGGCAACACAGTACTGTTTGTCCAAAGTCTGGTTTTCCTTTAACTATTATTCTGTTTGCCTTAGCACATGATACATTATTATCTTAAGTTATGAGTACATGGAAAAAGCTAATAAATACCAGAAGTTTGGGGGAGAATGGTATTGTTCCAGTGGTCAGAGAAATAGGGTCTTGGGCTGAGTTTTGAAGGAAAGGATTGCTCGGCTGATAGAAGCAGTGTGAGCCAAGGGGGCAGTACAGGAAATACCAGGGTGATAATGGTCCTACTTGTGTCTGGTTTGTGTAAGGCAGTAGTTATAAGTTAACATTGAAAGGGATCTCAAAGGCAAGGGGGTCCTACCCACCCTTGATCTCTTATATAATTTAAACTTAGCTAGATTTTTTTTTTAGTACTGAGGATTGAACCCAGGAGCATTTTATCTCTGAGCTACACCCCCAGCCCTTTTTATTTTTTATTTTGAAACAGGGTCTCGCCAAGTTTCTGCTGGTGGGCTCAAACCTACGATCCTCCTATCTCAGCCTCCCAAGTACTGGGATTACAGACATATGCCACCATGCCTGGCAACTTTGCTAGGTTTGACTTGAAAAAAAGGGTAAATTTGCTTAAAAGAAAAGTTTACAGCCGGGCGTGGTGGCGCACGCTTGTAATCCCAGTCCTTGGGAGGCTGAGACCGGAGGATCCAGGTTCGCAGCCAGCCTCAGCTACTTAGTGAGGCCTTCTGCAACTTAGTGAGATCCTGTTTGAAAATAAAGAATAAAAAATCGGGCTGGGGGTGTAGCTTGGAGGTAGAATGCCCCTGGGTTCAATCCCCAGTACCACCAAAAAAAAAAAAAAAAGTTTACTATTGGTGTTGAGAAATAATGGAAAATAAGAACTGTCCAGGGAGTGGAGGTTTTTGAGAGTGAGTGCATCTTTTTTCCATACATATCACCCTTCTCTTTTTGTAGCAAGGGAATGGCTTAATAAAAATGTTTGGAAAAGATTAATCTGGCAAAGGGAGAGAGAATCATTTGACAGTGGGAGGAGACTGGAGGTAAAGAGGGCAAACAGGAGAGGCATGAAGTTTGAGCGTCCAGTGGTAGTAGGAAGAGATAGTATAGACATGATGATGGGAGAATTGTCAACATTTGGATTTGGGTGGGTGCCCAGGGAGGGAGAAAAATAGATCACTCCAGTGTTTCAAGATAGAAAATGCCATTCCTAACACTTAGAATGAAGTCAGCAATTCTTTGGTCGCCAGCTCCTGTGGGGGTACAGGTGCTATCCCTGTTGGGAGTTTCTTTTTTTTTTTTTTTTGCTTTTTCTATTATTTTTTTTTTTTTATTGGTGCATTGTAGTCTCACTTCACAATGAGTATCAGTTTGGTGTTAACATACATGCACACAGCTCTTGGTGTCCCTCCCCCCGCTTCCCCCCCCCCGCCTCCCCCCCACATGTAGCACTGAGAATGATGTTGGTATAATCTCACATATACACATTGTTTATGACAGTAATTCCATGGATTCACTACTT
>PVJS01050576.1:0-14269 GCA_004027185.1 Glis glis | reverse complement strand
ATTGTGATTTTTAATCCATTTTGCCACCTTATGTCTTTTGATTGGGGAGTTGAGGCCATTTATATTCAGCGTGATTATTGAGAGATGGGTTTTCATTCCTAACATTTTGAGATTTAATTTCTGTTTGAGGTAGTGTTTGTTCTTTGCCTAGTTGTTTGTTTGATGGAAATCACTGTTTCTCTGGTTCTGGCGTTTCCTTGTTATTTCTTCTTTGTAATTAATCTCTTTGAGCATTTTCTTTAGTGCCGGTTTGGAAGACATAAAGTCTTTCAGCTTCTGTTTGTCATGGAAGGTTTTTATTTCTCCATCAAATTTGATAGATGTCTTTGCTGGGTAGACAAATCTTGGCTGGAAGTTGTTTTCTTTCAAAGTTTGAAATATGTCGCTCCAGGCCTTCCTGGCTTTCATGACTTGGTTTGGAAGGTCAGGAGTGATTCTTATTGGTTTGCCTCTGAATGTTACTTGCTCTTTTACTCTTGCTGCCTTTGAGATTCTCTCTTTGGCCTCTACATTAGTCAGTTTGATTATTATGTGGCATGGTGAACCTCTTCTCTGATCCTGTCTGTTGGGGGTTCTATATGTTTCCTGTACCTGTGTATCGACCTCTCTTTCTATGTTTGGAAAATTTTCTAATATTACTTCTCTGAATAGATTATTGGTTCCTTTAGTTTCAGCTTCTAATCCCTCTTCTATGCCTATTATTCTTAGGTTTGCTCTTTTAAGACTGGCTGAGATCTCTTCAATGTCCAATTCATGCTGTCGAATTGTTTTTTTCTAATTTATATACTATGTGTTCATTTTTGGAGAGGTCATCTTCTAAGAGTGAGATTCTGTTTTCCATGTGGTCTAGTCTATTGTTGATGATCTGTATTGATGCCTTCATTTCAATTATTTCATCCTTCACTTTCTTCAGAGCTTCTTTTTGATTCCTGTTCCGGGTGTCGGATTCTTTGCTTATTTCATCCTTCATTCCTTTCAGACTCTCTTTGAATTCTTTTTGGCAATCCTGTAGCATTTCCTTTATCGAAGTTCTGAATTGTCCTCTGGCAATCTTTGCACTTCTGAGTTGGCGAGTTCTGTTGTTGTGGGATTGTGGGGGCTCATTGTTTCTTTGCTATTCTTCCTTTTCATGATTTCAGGTTTCTTATGTTTATAACTTTTGCTTTTGGTAGTTCTTTCTCTCTCTCATTCTGTAGGTGTCCTATGTCTAATCCCTCTCCCTTTATAGTTTCTTATCCTGGAGGTAGATAGTTGCTACTAGGTGAGCCTTAAAGGTCAATAGCCTTTACTGAATGGTTATTCTCACTTGCTCGGTATATTGTCCATTTGCAGGCCCAATTTTTGGTCTCCTTCAGTGATTTGGACCCTTGCCTGGTGCCTCTCACTACCTGTGCAAACGACCAATGCCGCTGTTGCCCCTCTCACTGCAAGTGTGGGTCTCCATGGTCTCCACTTGGGCTGTCCCTATGTCTCTCTCTGTCTACACCTATGGTAGGTGTCACTAGCTGGAGGCTCCAGGCTTGTGTCTCTCTTTGCCTACAGAAGCAGTGGGTGTCGCTTTGCCCTGATTCTGTGCAAACACAGAACTCCACGTTTTCCACAGAGAGGGCTGGTTTGGTCCAATTTTCCCCAGGTACCACAGCTCTATGTCCTGTGGCAATCCCCAGGGACTCTATAAGGGTGCTGTGACCTGTGGGCTGCAAGTCTGTTCCACCCAAATTTCGCCAGGGACTGTCTGCTTATCCATGCATCTACCGCGTCCCACAGCAGACCCCACTCCCACCTCCACCAGGGCAATCCGCACAGTCTCAGGCCCCGGGAGTCTCTGTGGCCGGGCTGGGTGGTCTCCCCCTGGGGCGGCTCATTGACTTATGGTCTCATTGAGCGCTGCTGTTAATCTCTGGGTGGGGGGGCTCAGCTGCTGCCGCAGGTTCTGGTCAGGCCTCCGGGCCCTGGGGACTCTGCTGCGTGTGGATCAAACTGCTGCTTGCTCCCGTCGCTGATGCTCTGCGGTGCTGGTTTTAGAAGAGCTCCCTGGCTTCTTTGTTGGTGGCCTGCAGAAGCCACAATGCTGGTAGCCGCCAGCGCGGTCTGATCAAGATGGCACCGCTGCTGCTTCTGCCAATGCAGCAGTTCAGGTCTGTGTCGCGCGTGGAGTGAGTCGCTGCTCGCCTTCACTGCTGCTATTCTGCAGCTGCTGGATTCACAACAGGTCACTGGAGTCTCCATTGGTCTTGTGTAGAAGCCACCATGCTGGTAGCTGCTGGTAAAGTCCTGCCAAGATGGCGCAGTTGCAGCTGCTGTTGCCGCCGCTGTTTGGTGTCTTGAGTGTGAATTGAGCCGCTGCTTGCTTTCGTCTGTGCTGATCTGCAGCTGCTGAACTTACAACAGGTCTCTGGCTTCTCTGCCAGTGGCGTGTGGAAGCCACAATGCTGGTAGTGGCCGGTAGCATATATTATTGTGCAGCACATATACATAAAATACGCAAACCTGCACCAATGCTTAGTCTAGTGAGACATTTGCTATTCATTTCCTTTATAACTTCTTTGCCCATCTTGAGGGCTTGATGTTCTTTGAAGACTTAATCTCATCTTCATGTCTATATATCATATTTTCCTTCAGTGAATCATTATGATACTGAATTTGAACCTCTAATATGAGTAAGTTGTAGCAAAACTCAGAATTTAATGCCTGTGAACTTATTACCTTTTAAACACAGGGTATGGTACTTCCTTATCTTTGTATTTCTATTGCATTTAAAAATGTCTCCCATATATTAGGCACAAATATTGAATTAATTCTACTGTGTGGCCAGTTCCTATCAATAACAGAAAATTTATCTGTATACATGCTTGGCTGACATTTCTATGATAATTGTTTATTTAATTTATTAAGTAGTTTTTTTCCTAAACATCAACTATTTATTGAGAAGCATAATAAATTATGATTGTGGTGAACTTTTGTCCTTAAATTGGATCGATGTCTTTTGCATAGCCCAAATTTTGTATATGAAGAACCCCAAGGAGATTATAAAAACACTTCTGAAGTCGGGCATGGTAGCGCACACTTGTAATCCCAGTACTTGGGAGGCTGAGACAGGAGGATCTGGGTTCGTGGCCAGACTCAGCTACTTAGTGAGGTCCTTTGTAACTTAGTGAGACCCTGTTTCAAAATAAAGAATAAAAAATCGGGCTGGGGTGTAGCTTGGAGGTAGAATGCCCCTGGGTTTCCATCCCCAGTACCACAAAATAAATGAATAAATAAATAAAAACACTTCTGACTTGCCTGTCACTTAGAGGCATTGGCTGATATCAGATATTTTTTTACATAATGCTATCTACACCCCCCACACACACACCCTTAATCTCTTGTAGAGTGTACTACACTGACACACATCCTGCTCCCTAATCATTCATGCTGCTCAACCCCATCAGAGGTCTTTCCATCAAAGTGTGTCTCCATGGCAACACAAGCCAGATTGGGCCATTTGGTTACTGTTTGGAACAACAAAGGTCACTTGATGGCTTATGACATTTGGATTTTTGGAGCACATTTCCAAAACTACAAATTCTGCCTGTTTTTGACATTTGGAAGGGCTCTTTATTAGTAGTACTTTTCCCTTGGAGCACATATACGTTGCAATTTGGATTATGTTTGTTTATTGGGAATGAAAGCAACCAGTGAAACCAATTTTAATAAGATTCACTTTTTTCTACATTATATTTCTTTCCAGAAAAGAATAGTTTGTGCTCAAAAGTGTGCTATGTGAGAAAATCATCATAAAATGGAAATCAGTATGCCTGCTAAAAATATCTCCAACTGCCTAAACTAGAAAGTTGATTATTGATTATTTTGTAAAGTTTCCCTTTACCTTAAAACAGAATTATGTTTTGAAATACTATTGAAGTGGGATAACAGATTTTTTCAGTTTGTCAGCCTACATGATTATCTTTATATGTCTAGAAAGTAATTTGCAGATGGAAAGAATAAATGCAGTTTCATTGAAATGTAATCAGTTGCATTTAAACTGAAGGCTGTGCCAAAAAGAGAAACTTAAGTGTTTAAGAAAAAATTTTAAAACTCTAGGGTCTTACAAAAGGAAAAAACTTAATTAATTAATGTATTTATTTATTGTAACACTGGGGATCAAACCCAGAGCCTCATGCATACTAGGCAAGCATGCTGCCACTGAACCCCAAAGGATACATCTCCAGACCCCAAAAGGAAACTTTATTTAAGGTAAGCACAGTTGTTTATGGATAATAAGGCGTAATATCAGAGAATTAATACTTTCTAAATACATGTTTAAAATAATAATGGCTAACTCTAATCACTTTCTATGTGCCTATTCTGTTCTAAATGCTTTGTACACATTAATCCATTTAGTCCCCACAGCAACCCTAAGAAGTAGGTGCTATAACAGCCCCCATTTAACCAGTGAAGATCTGATGATCGGAGACATTAATAGCTGGCCCAAAGGTAAATAGCTACAAAGGGGCACAATCAGGATTCAAACCCAGAAAGTCTGGTTCCAGACATTAAAGCTGACTGCTTCCCACTTTCTAAAGCGAGGAGATTCCAATCAAAATCTAAATAAAATTGTTTATTCATGATTGAAAAAAAAAGATTTCATGTGAAGGAACAAACATCTGAAAGTAGCCATAAAACATCTCCAAAGGAAAAGCAACAACTTATCAGACATTTTAAAAACAGAAAATAAGTTTAAACACTAGTTTTTAAAATTAAGGGGTTTAGTTTTCTCATCAATTATCTTAACAAGAAACCTAGAGGTAGACAGTTGAGGACAAGGACAGTGGTTCACAATACCTTCAAGAGAGAATGGGATCCAGTAGGTTCTGCTTGGCCATCCTCAGTCATTCTTAATGACTTTGCCCTGTAGGCTTTGGAACATGGGCAAGATGGTCATTACAACCAAGATAGCTCCCATCACATCAAGCTGGATTCCTACACTCCATGTACTCTAGTCTCTGACAGCTCAATTTAGGAGACTCTCATGTCCTGCTTGGGTTTCCTCCTCTTATGATAGAGGTTTGAGATATTTCTTGACAGCTATCTGGGGCAATTGAGGTCTCCTCTGATGTCTTTCCATCATCCCAAGTATGGTGGTTATCGACCACCTATTAACTAATGTCTAGAAGCAAGATGCCCAGTTTTCCGGTTGTTCTCAGTGGGTTCTAGGAGGAGATCCATCATGCAGAAAGAGTCCGTGGAAACATAGATGAGACACCCGTATGCAGGTGACATGGTGTCAGGAAAGGCAGATTCTATGCAGGCAAGTGGAAAAGAAGCAGATTCCAAAGTGGGTGGCATTCAGAATCAAGTGAACATAGGGAGTTAGCATCCTGGGAAGTCTGTTGGAGCAAGAAACCAGCAGGAACTAGGGGATCCTGAGCAAGATGCTAGGCACCTGAACCACCATGTGACCCAGCTCTACCACTCCTCAGTAGCTTTCTGAAAGGACTGAAGTTAAAATCCTATGGGGATGCATGCAGACCCATGTTTATAGCAGCATGATTCACAACAGCCAAATTATGTAACCAACCTAGGTGTCTGTCAATCAATGGATGGACAAAAGATATGTGGTATATATACACGATGGAATTTTAATCTGCCATGAAGGAGAACAAAATTATGTCATTTGCAGGAAAATGGATGGAGCTAGAGAATATTATACTAAGTGAGATCAGCCAGGCTCAGAAAGTGAGCCTGAACATATGACCCTCAGAAAGGGTCATATGTTTTCTTTCATATGTGGAAGCTGAAGAGAACATAGGAAACAAAAGGACTTCAGTTAAATGAGGAGAGGAGAGAGACTGGTAAAACAGTGGGAGGGAATTGGAGGAGGGGAGGGGAGGAGAAAATCGAGGCTTGAGGAAGGGAACAGTTCAAATACTGTTATGTCTGTATATGAAGGTATCACTACCAATCTCACTAAGGTGTTGGGGAGAGAGGAAGGGGAAGCCCACTGTGGAAACACACCAAGCGCTGTGGCATGTGTGAATGTATAATTACAATGAATGAGGTATGCACAATGCACCAATAAAAGTATTTTTTTTAAAAAAGATGCTAGTCACTTGAAACAAGATTAGGGAAAAAAAGCAGTTCTCATTTTCATGAGGATAATAGTACTAGGACAGGGGTGAGGCAGGAAACCTAAGATTTGCATTGAACTGGCCACAAAAGACACCATTTAGAGCCTCAGCACACCAGGCAAGAGCTCCTTCAACCCACTCAGTCTCCTGCATAGGCTGGGCTCACAGGCTTGTACCAAGCTGAGCTCAGGACGGTGTCAAGAGACAGAGCCAAGGGGGAGAAGAAAGACACTGGGTGGGAACCCTTGCAGGACCGGAAACCGCCAGCCTGCCTGCCATGTGCCGAGACGTTTCATCTGTAGAACTGTTGCTTGGGCACCTCAGAGGACCTGTTAAGATGAAACATTATCACAGAGAGGTGACACCGAAGCCCCTCAGAGACCAACCATTAGCATAGTTTATCACATTAGCTATTAGTTTCAAACAGAGCAAGTAAAGTCCTGAAGGAATGAAATTCAGACCTTTAGATTTAAAGAAGATTTGAAGAAAATGGAGCTACAGAGTGCAGAATCTTGTATGAATTGCAAATCTGGGAGGAATTTGTCTTTTATGCCCCTCATTTCGTATTTCCCTGTCACCAACATGCACTGAGAATTCAGTATGTGCCAGGCACTTCCGAAGCATTAAAATATATTATTTCATTTAATACTAAAGTCCCATAGGCAAGTTTTATCATTTCCATCTTAGAAATGGAAAACTAAGGCTTTAAAACTCCCCACCATTACATCACTGGTGAGTGATGGACCCATATTCAAATTCATCTGGATCTGATGACCCAAATGTTCTTGCTGGGCGGTCTTTCAAAGTCCCAGTGACAAGTGTACCTTGTTTCACTGCGGCAGGTATCCTTGGGAAAGGTGGGATGGGGGTGGGGCAAAAACTAAATAGCATGCTGAGCAGATCAATAGTCAGCCACTGCTTGTGTGCAGTCATGATCAGAGATTATGCCGGGACTAAAGATATTGTCATTAAACCAGATGGAGTTAAAGATGTGATATCTCAAATATGCCAAATTGGTATATCGATTACTTCACACTGAAATTACTCAAGGAAACGTAGGTCCAGGGAGGCCATCTGGGCTGTCTATGTACAGCAAGCCATGATGATTCCCTTGAGAGAGATGTCCAGGGCTGCCCTGTGCTAAGAAGAAGAAAGAGAAGTCAAGAGAGGCAAGCAAGCAAAATGGGTAACAGCATCTGGTGATCAAAACCAAGCATCACTTAAAAGGCCACAGCCTCTCTTTTAAAATAATAATAGCTAACTGCACCTTGTGTGGATGCCGTGCTAGCATCTCCCCAGCCCACTCCTCCTAAGAACACCATGAAGGAAGCACTATTAAGATTATCCTCAGGGTAAACACTAAGACAATGGAGTGCAGGGAGAGCAAGCCAGTCCTCTAAGTGCTATCACCTACAGGTCTTTCCAAGTTCAGATGTGGGGCAGGGCTTCAACCACAACTGCAGATCAAGAGGAGATGGAAAAGGACTTTTCTCTAGTGCCATTCATTTTCCTGCAAATGATTTTGTTCTTCTTTATGGATGAGTAGAATCCCATTGTGTGTATAGACCACATTTTCTTTATCCATTCATCTGTTGACAGACATCTGAGTTGGTTCCATAATTTGGCTATTGTGAGTTGTGCTGCTATAAACATGGGTATGCATGAATCGCTATAGTATACTGACTTTAATTCTTTTGGAAAAATTCCAAGGAGTGGTATAGCTGAAATATTATGCTAAGTGGGATCAGCTAGTCTCAGAAAGTCAAGGGTTGTGCGTTTTCTCTCATATATGGAAACTGAAGAGAAAATAGGAAACATAGGGACTTTAAATAATGTGGAGAGAGACCTGTAAAGTAATGGAAGGGGACTGGGGGAGGGTTGGGTAAGAAAAAAAGGAGGATCAAGGAACAAACCGTTTAAATGATACGGTGGCCATATACAGAGGTGTTACCACCCATCTCACTAACATGTGAGGGGAGAGGAGGTGGAGCAGGGTAGGGTGCAGAAGGAAATACTCCAAGAGCTGCATGCATGTATGTTTGTATAATGTTAAGCCTCACTGTGATGTATTTTTGCAATGTACTAATAAAAGAATAAAGAAAAAAGAAAGGGACTTTTCCTTTCCTGGAACAAAGCAGAAGAATCGAGTTTCTCTCTCTCTCTCTCTCTCTCTCTCTCTCTCTTTCTCTCTCTCTCTCTCTCTCTCTCGGAATTGAATCCAGGGCAGTCTATCTCTGGCCTACACCCTCAGCCCTATTTTATTTTTTAATTTGTAACAGGGTTTCACTAAGTTGCTGAGGCTGGCCTCAAACCTGTGATCCTCCGATCTCAGCCTCCCAAGTACTGAGATTAAAGGCCCTTATTTTATCTTAAAAAGACAAAATGCATAATTTTATGCCACAGTGCTATTAGCAGGGAACCCTTCAGTCTTCATCTCTTAGGGCCCAAAGGGTTTTTTAAAATACATTTTCCCCAGACCCTGGTATTCTCAATTTTATCTCTTCTTCTCATCCTTCTGACAGAGATCATTATGGTGCTCCATCTATGGGTTCATGTTAAAGTCCTGTTTCTGGCTGTGCCCAGAAGAGACTTGGAGATGGAGAGAAAACAGGTCAGGACACAGAAGCAGGCATCTGAGGATATCCAATACTGGAAAAATCAGCTTTTCAAGAAACTCTCCAGTGTCCTCTGAAGTCCATGTGAGGAGGTAGAAAGAAGTAGGCAGACAGGGCCGAGGGCCACGAGGGCCATGTGGAGAGGCAACAGGTGCGAACCCACTTCCCAAACTCCTGAGAAGTGCAGATGAGATCAGAAGCCTCCTGAGAGTGACCAGGGCTTCACAGAACTCCAGTTGTTCCTGCTGATAAGAAATCCCAGGAGAGTCCAGGAAACAGCGTCTGGACCCCAACCGAGAGAAGGAGACCCAAGAGGACACTGTGCAAATCCACTGTGCAAATCCCAGGAAACTGCTTCTGAGGCCCACCTGGAAAAGGAGACTCAGAAGCATGTAAACCCCCAGGCTCAGGAGCCCCCCCTTCCAGGAGCTTTCCTCTTTCTCTCTCAGGTCCTGTGGCTTTAAGAGAAGGCAGTGTGTAATTGGTGGCACTAGGCCCAGGAAACTCTCGGGTAGTGACCAGAAGGCCTCTGCTGGACATCGAGCTGCCTGAGGCCCGGGGTGATCGGCAGACCGTGTGGACTTTGGGAGAAAGCAGTTTACAATCGATGGCGCGAGGCTTGAGCTACTCCCGAGCAGTGTCCAGAAGGCAGCTGCCGGACTCCAGGGTCCCCACTGCCCGCAAGGGTGTTCTGCCTCTTTTTCCCCTTCTCCCTTCTCTTTACAATAAACTCTCTACTACCCTTTCTGTTGTCTGCGTGTGTCATTCGTCATACTTCGTAGACAAGAACCCCGGAAAGGAAAATGCCCGCTTCACATGGGAAGTTGTGCCAGGATGATCAGTACAGAAAGAAGAGCTGTCTCTTATCTTTGCATGTGCAGGAAGTGTAGTTCAGTCACAGAGAAATTTCTTGGTCTCTTCTAACCTCTGTTCTCTCATCTAGGTAAAGGGTCAACCTGAAAGTCACCCTTCGCAGTTCTTGTAAGGATTTAATGAGATTCCACTTATGAACTCTCTGCAGTATAGAATGCTGAGTAAAACCTCAAGTGTTTGAAAAAAATGAAATAATATATATGAAAGCAGTCTGATGTGGTGTTGCACATCTGTAATCGCAGTACTTGGAAGGATGAGACAGGAGTATCGCAGGTTCAAGGCCAGCCTCAACAAGTAGTGAGACGCCCAGCAACCTGGGAAGACCCTGTTTCAAAACAAAAAATAAAAAGGGCTTGGGGTGTAGCTCAAAGATAGAATGCCCCTGGGTTCAATCCCCAGCACCATATATGCTTACATATATGCAAGCATTTTATAAGTTCAAAGTAATATACCAATGCGACTTTTTTATATGCAGAAAAGAGAAAATAAATACCAATGTATTATGACTATGTGGGCACCTGCAAAGAGCTCTTTCCAATATTGGAATATTGATATGACTATTTCTCTTTAAGGCCATTTCTATCTAGTCTAAAAGCCACTTAGCATTTTCCCTGTGCAATGACACCATTGCAGAACTGAATGATAACAGTCGCACCTTTAAGAAAACAATATGAAACCTTTAAGCATCAATGACTCAGCCCTGTCATCCAGCTGTGTGGCTCATTATCTGCCGCCATCACTGTTTCCATTGTCACTCTGCTGCTTCAGATAACAATGCCTTCTGGACATTTGCCTATTGGCCATTTAAGAGATTAGACCCCCCCCCTTAGTCTACCACTGTGTTGATTCCCAGCTATACAGTTACCATTTGCAAATCAGTGGACCAAGAAATTAAGGCTGCAGTGGCCGCCCTGCCTGTGGGATACCAAGCCCAGGGAAGTTGTGGGGCAGCCAACCACACACATCCACCTAAAGTGCACATAAGCAGAATTATCGTAATCACCAGGAAAAGTAACCGGAGCACAGTGATAATGAGATTAGGATAGATTAAATAAAGTGCATGGATTTTATCATGCAAAATGAAGAGCTACTTTTAATACTTTAGTTTTATTCTTAGGTTAATTTAGATTTTTGCTTTTCTCCTATTTATGGTGTTTCCCTTGCTTTGAAGTAAAAGTGTTCTGCCCCAATGACACCTAATAATTAGGAAACAAAAGAGGGCGGGAAGGAGGTTGATGAATAGCACCACACCCCAGTGATTCAGTTCTCCTTTGTGAGGACCCCAACGCCCTTCCTTGTTAGTTGCATGTGTCCCCGTGGACGCTGTGGTGAGCTGTCCAGTTAGTAAGAAGCCACCAATGTGTGTGAGCGCTGCCAGTGTATTGTAGATGAGACCTATTTTCCCCTCTCAAGAATCCAGGGCCTTGGGAGGATGAGACAGGAGAGTCGCAAGTTCATAGCCAGCCTCAGCAACTTAGCAAGGCCTCTGCAACTTAGTGAGATCCTGTTTCAAAATGAAAAATAAAATAGGGCTGGGGGTGTAGCTCAGAGTAGAATGCCCTTGAGCTCAATCTTTAGTGTCAAAACAACAAAAACAGGAAAAAAAAAAAAAGAATCCAGGGCAATCAAAGGAAATAGCAACATATATAACAAAGTTTGGCACTTGACACAAAGTCTCCAAACTCAAATGGGTTTCCCAATCATTTGGTAGTGCTTCCAAATGTTCTGGGAGCAGCAAAATATTAGCTATTGACATATATGATTTTTGATGTCAGGAAACTACCCCAAGAGACTTTAAAACAGAATGCTACAACAATGAAAACAGGATGGCTGTGGCAAAAGAATCCAGGGAATGATCCAAGCGCAGTGTTGCATGCCTGTTCTCCCAGTACTTGGGAGGCTGAGACAGGAGGATTGCAGGTTGGAGTCCAGCCTCATCAACTTAGACCCTCAGCAATTTAGTGAGTGCCTGTTTCAAAATGAAAATTTTTAAAAAGGCTTAGGGTGTAGCTCAGAGGTAGAATGCCCCTGGGTTCAATCCCTAGCACCCTCCCCCCACCAAATAAAAAAAAAGAATGGATGGATGGACAGATGAATGGAATGAACAGCCCTGCTATTCATATATCAATGTCAAGTTCCTGAATTGAACGGGACCATTGTAATTATGTAGTAGAATATTCTTGCTTATAGGAAATATACACTAGAATACTTAGGGATGATGAGGCCCCACATGAACTTAGTGTCAGTGGTTCATCAATAAAAAACATTCTTGCCACTTTTAAATAAATTTGATTGTTTCCAAATAACAACATTAACAAAAAAGCAAGTGTAATTCTTCCAAATTCTCTTTTGCCTTCAGCTAGTCGGATACCTCTAATTATTGGGTTCATAATATATGTCATAATATATTTGTGGTGTATCTGCTACCACAGTTTAATTTTCCCTTGTATAAATTCAAATGTCAAATATTAGGGGGAATTATTATACTTTAACCATATCCTGGGACATTGAAAATATTTTAAGTATATTTATTTTGACAAATAGGTAATGTGATGTCATATTGTTTTAAAATAAGAGTAAAGTAAAAGTACATACCAAATTAATCTGATTCTGCATATACATTTATGAGTTATAGGAAGTACATTTCAACCATGGTTATATCTGGGTAATGTGGATATGGATGGCATATTTTTATTTTTATTTTGGTATCACATCTCAATTTCCTATGATGACTATCTTTCCTAATAATGAAAACTTGAAGTCATAATAGTAATTAATATAAAATGATGTGAGCCGGGTGAGGTGGTGCACACCTGTAATCCCAGTACTTGGGAGGCTGAGACAGGAGGATTGCAGGTTCAAGGCCAGTCTCAGAAACTTAGTGAGGCCCTGTTTCAAAATAAAAAGTAAGCCGGGCGTGGTGGCGCACACTCGTAATCCCAGTACTTTGGGAGGCGGAGACCGGAGGATCCGGGTTCGCGGCCAGCCTCAGGGCTCTCTCTCTCTCTCTCTCTCTCTCTACCTAGTGAGGTCCTCCGCAACTTCGTAAGATCCGGTTTCAAAACAAAGTATAAAAAAATAGGGCCAGGGGTGTAGCGCGGAGGTAGAATGCCCCTGGGTTCAATCCCCGGTACCACAAAAAAATAAATAAAATAAAATAAAAAGTAATATAGGACTGGGGACATAGCTCAGAGGTAGAACACCAACTGTGTTCAATCCCCAGTACCAAAAAATTAAAAAGATTAATTAATTAATTAAAAATAAAGTGATGTGGAAAGGAATAAGAAAAAGTAGTTAATTAAGGAGGAGGTCTGAGAATATGACATTCTAATGGATTTATTAAAGTCATAGTGGTAAAGAAGTCATTAGGGGTTAGACAGGAAACCAAGCATCTTACCCAAGAAAGAGACACTCAGCTGTGATTCTACGACCTTTTTTTGTGGCTTTGTTAAAATACAACTTTATTCCTTAAGTACCTAAGGTTGAAGCCAGGAAAATGATGGGGGTGTTAAGGTAGAGACTTGGGCTGTTGGCCTGTTTTCTGCTCTGCAGTTTGGTATGAAGCTCAAAGCCTGAACGTGAAGCCCTGGACACAGTGGCTGGCACTCGGTGCTCCTGACCCATGGGCCCAGGCCACACCTCTACTGATATCATCACCCACCTCTGCTGGGTGGCCCGAAGTACCCAGCTTAGCTCTACTGGAAGCTAGTCCCTGCCACCTGCACTGATGTGCTCAGAGACCCCCTTCAGGACCCTCCCTTGACAGGGAGGTTTCAGAGCGTAGACTTCAATAAGCAAGGTCAATAGACATTAACAGTAATTCACTAAACCCAATAATTCAGTTTCCTGGTAGACATAGACTCATTCTTATGTTAAGATAAAGTGTCAGTTTGCTATCAGAGAAAAATCTGTGCATCTAACTGACAAATAGAAATGACATGCAGAAATCCTCTAGAACAACATCAGACCTCGTGGATTTGACAATGCTTCACGCTCTTTATTTTAGGCTCAGCTTCAGCATATTTAAATCAGCAAGGAGGCTTCTGTTGATACAAAATATTTGCAGACTTTGATTTACTGATGCTAAATGAGACCTATGACAGATGGTAACGAAGTCTGAACTGAAACTACCATATGACATTAGGAAGGAAATAAGAGTCTCTTCAGAGTAATACTTGAAAGTGTCATAAAAACAGTGAAAAATGCCTTTCATGTAGCAAAAGGCCTACATTTACTATGTAGAAAACCTGTTCCAACTTTGAGTTCCTTGCACTCAAATCCCAATAGATAATAGCCACATAGATACATAATATGACTTTGGCTGTGTAGGCTTTTATTTCATCCTACGAAAAATGGGGGTAGCCTCTTAGATATAACAAAGATTCAATGAGATGATGGATACACAACATGTTGAAGAGCCAAAATAAAGCCATAACAGGTTTTAGTTAAAGTCTTAAGTGAAATAGGCATTAGGTATCCGTTTCTAGAAGTTAGGTCTCTATAGCATACTGCCCCCATACCTGCCCCCAAGTAACCTGATCTTGTCCCTAGTAACCCCTAGCAACAGCCAATCAGTGCTAAGCACACCTGGGTCTGAAGTTTGCAGAGAATCAGGCGAGGTCAGAGCCAGGGAGCTCCCCCGCCCATCCTAAACTCTCTTAAGGGGGA
>PVJS01050575.1:0-14269 GCA_004027185.1 Glis glis | reverse complement strand
ATCCTCCGGTCTCCGCCTCCCAAAGTACTGGGATTACAAGCGTGCGCCACCACGCCCGGCTTCTATTTTTTATTTTGAAACTGGGTCTTGCTAAGTCACTGAGGGCCTTGCTAAATTGCTGAGGCTGGCTGCGATCCTCCTCCTATCTCAGCCTCCCGAGTCCTGGGATTACAGGCGAGTGCCATCACGCCCGGCCAACTACTTCTTGCCTCCTGTTTACTGCTCGCCTGCCTCACTCTCACTGGACTAGCCAAGTCCTCTTCGTCCTGTCTCCCCAGCTGTTCGCACAGGAGACTGATGAGCGAGTGAGTGAGTAAAGGAGGTCTGACTACTGGGGAGTCTGATGGTGGGATGGAGCGATGTTGGCAGAGGAGGCAAAATGCCTGAAAACACAGGCACTTAGGGACGCTTTCCACCTCGCTGAATTTGGGACCCACTAAAGTTCATTTCCATCACACCCGCCCTGCTGGACACCTGGTCACTTGCCCCTGGGACTCTGCACACTCCTGCTGCAGCTGGCAAGGGAATGGCACGCTGACTTCTGGTAAGCTGTTGGCATGTGCCAGTATCCTGGTAACGATGCCCTGGAGGAACACAGAACGGGGAGAAAAGCCAGCTCCCCTTTTCTTCACCCTAGAAGGCCAGGCACCAAAAGCAGTATTCAATTTTGCTAAATACATCATCTGTTGTTTCAATGGGTTATCCATTCTGCCTGAAATTCTCATGCCATTCCCTAAATCACCAATAAGATAGGAGCCCTTTCAACCTTCAAGTCCCTGTGGTGTGTCCCAACTCCAGGACAGAGCGATGCAAGTCTGTCCTAGGCCTCTGCCTGCCAGCCATCTGGAGGACCAAGATGTGAAGCCAGGTCTAGGTCTAAAGGACTCCAAGTGCAGTGCTCACAGCCCTTCTGCTACTGGAGCATCACCTCCTCTGGGGCGCTGGCTGCTGCAGAGGCCTCACTGAATGTCCCGTTGAGCAGCGGCCTCAGCTCCATAAGCCACAGTCTACACAAACCCTGAGTTGGTGTTTGCCTAGCAAACAAGTTACCAGGAACTTGCTGCACACAGGCACTGTACTACGTTCTTGCATGCCTGCTATAAAGTAAAAACTATGATTTTCCCTAATTTACACATGAGAAAACTGAAGCAAAGTCAACAGTGTCCGAGGTAAGATGGGCAGAGCTGGACTCAACCTCAGTTCCGTGGGCTCAGAGTCCTGGCTCTTCAGTACACCGTGCAGGGCTGGTGAACAGCAGCTCGGCTGTGATGGGACCCTGGGATAAGCAGAGTACAGATCACGCCCACTTCTAGCACATTCGAAGGACAGCAATTCCCCTTGATGCTGCTCCATGTTCAAACTAATGGCAAAAACCAGTCTGACATGTAGACTGGCCTCTGAGAAACAGTTGGGCCTTCAATTCCATAGGCTAGAAATTATGTATAATGACAGAAAGATTTGGTAGGGATAAAATGCCACCCTAAAGAGGTACCCTCTTCAAAGGCTGCTGCCACCAGACGCCTCCAGCCCAGACAGACCTCTGTCACAGTGCAGCCTCGCCCTGGGCCCTGGCAGCCAGGGACCCACCCAGGCCCCGCAAACCAGTCTAGCACAGCAGCAGCAGGGTCCTAGGCCACAGCTTATAAGCGAGGCACAGCTGTGAGCTATTACGCTACGGCTTTAGACCTGCATTAACTCTGCAACTCTTGATAGAATTGGTCACTCGCTAGAGTCACCAGGGGACAGAGCAGCGATGGTTCCATATTTGTGACTTCCATTTTCCTTCCGCTCTGCCAATCTGTAACTCACCGTCTGCATGGTTTCCTCTGAGCCCGACGATGAGGCTCTTGTGGTCCCCCTTGCAGAAACCAGCAGAAGTCACAACGAGCCACAGTTCCATCCCCAGTGACCAACACCATTTGGAAGTCTGAATCTGCAGAAGGCTGGGCTCACTAGGATGGGGCCCTTGCTTCGGGGAAGTAGGCTCCCGGTGATGGCGCTCCCTCGGCTGGCACACATGCCCTTGGCAACAGGCCCAGCCACGCAGGCTGTGGCGCTGCCCTCTCCTTCACTGCTCGCTCCTTCTCCACTCATTCAACAGATGTGTGCTGAGTATCTGCTATCTGGCAGGCACTGGGGTCACAGCAGAGCCTCTCGGGGTGCAGGGCTTTAGAAACAGTGAACACGACCCTCCTTTCCTACACAGGGACTTCCAGAGACCTTTGGGGAGAAGGCCACGGAGGAAGGCCCACCTGGGTGTACAAGTGGTAGGAGCAAG
This sequence comes from Glis glis, assembly GCA_004027185.1. Taxonomy (NCBI): domain Eukaryota; kingdom Metazoa; phylum Chordata; class Mammalia; order Rodentia; family Gliridae; genus Glis; species Glis glis. Next base: position 11,991 of record PVJS01050575.1, on the reverse strand, counting down.
GGAAGACAGAATGAAAGGAACTAACTACAAACAGAACCACAAAGAAATAAGTTTTTTTTTTTCTTCAGGACTGGGGACTGAACCCAGGGGCGCTCTATCACTGAACTACATCCCCAGCCTTTTAATTTTTTATTTTGAGATAGGGTCTCACTAAATTTCCCAGGCTGGCCTGGAACTTGTGATCCTCCTGCTTCAACTTCCTGAATAGTTGGGATTATAAGCATGTGCCCCCATGCCCACCAGAAATAATAGATTTTAACCAGGAGTCTTCTAGTAATAATACTGATATTATTATTTTAAAATTGTGTGTGTGTGTGCTGGCACACGCTTGTAATCCCAGTACTTGGGAGGCTGAGACCGGAGGATCCGGGTTCGCGGCCAGCCTCAGCTACTTAGTGAGGCCCTCTGCAACTTTGTGAGACCCAGTTTCAAAATAAAATATAAAAAAAATAGGGCTGGGGTTGTAGAATGCCCCTGGGTTCAATCCCCAGTACTGCAGAAAAAAAAAAATTGTGTGTGTGTGTGTGTGTGTGTGTGTGTGATGGGATAATGCAAAAAAGGTAATTATTTAGTAGTGTTAGGAACCAAAATTGTCACTATAAAATAAAATATATAAAAATCAAGGTGGTGCACGCCTGTAATCACAGTAGTTAGGAGGCTGAAGCAGGAGGATCACAGGTTCGAGGCTAGTCTCAGCAACTTAGTGAGACCCTGTTTCAAAAGAAAAAAATTAAATAGGGCTGGGGGTGTAGCCCAAAGGTAGAACATTCCTGGATTCAATCCCCAGTACCCCCCCAAAAAATCAAGGGAATTAAGTAACAGCTCTGTAAGGTTAGATTGGAATCAGAAAGCTCAATATCGTCTCAATCAGCTTCCTATAAGATAATGTGGAGAAACAGTCCTCAGATCCCAGATGCTTACAACATGGTTTCATGTTCCCAGGTCTGTGGAGTGATCCAGCTCAGCTGACCTTGGCAGAGATCACTTGGGCTTGGCGGGGTTCATGTGGAATCCAGGCCTTGGGTTCAGTTCGGGTCATCTGTAATGTCCTCACTTGGGGACTGAGGCTGAATGAGCAATAGCTGTCGGTACATTCCTAGCTCTGTCCACCAAAAAGACCCGAGAGCAATGGAAACCTAACAGCCCTAGCCGAGCCCTAGCCCTAGCCGCAGCTGCCACCAGACTGCGGTTTCTGAGTATCGTTTTCCAGCAACAGAAACCCATGCCCCCAGTGAAGGCCTGACCCCAGCTCTGTGGCAGGGAATGTTCAACAGGACCCTGGGTATCTTGTTGGGCCAAAAAGCAATGAAGCTGTCACAAGCCAATAGGATTTCAAAGGATTCAGGAGCCAATGTCTAAGGGCTCCCATTGGTCAGACAGGACAACTTATGCATCAAAAACAATGTGACTACTGCTGATTGAATCACACACGATATGTAGGAATTCGCATGTTCATTATGATTGAGTGACTGCTCACCAAAAACAACACACACACCACCACCACCACCACCATTAAAGAGGCAGGAAGACGGGAGAGCAGAAGGGTAGGGGCTGAGGGAAGAAGGCGCTCATCCTAGAGTGAGCCAGAGACTGGCGCAGGGCTCTGGTGGGTGAAGACAATCGTCACAGCAGCAACAGTGACAGTAACAGCAACAACAGCCATAAACCCTGAAATCAGAAAGATCTGCTCCCACCGCGTACTCTCTGAGACAAGTCGCTCAGCATTGACATGACTGCTCTGTGCCTCAGTTTCTCCACCTGTGAAGGGACCTGCAGTTGCATGTCCGAGGGCAAGTTGAAGCTGCAGTGAGGTGGCATGTGTCAAGTGCCTGGCACGTACTACATGTCCAGCGCAGCTGAGGTTGAGTTTTACTGGCCCCAGCCTCTGGGCTACGTGCTTTACATTTCTCACTTGATTCTCCAAGTAACTCTAAGAGGGAGGCGCTCGCCATCCCCATTCTATGAATGAGGAAACCAAGACTCAGAGAGGTGGCTATTTACCGAAGGTCCTGCAGCTGGTAAAGGGTGCAGCCAGAATTACCAAGGTTCCAGAATCCGGCCGACGACCTGAGCCTGACATCCCACTCCTGCTCAGCCCTGTGTGGTCCCCTCCCTCTTCGGACAGGGTGGATTTGAGCAGCAGGGTGCTGCGGAAATGACAGGGTGTGACTTCCCAGGCCAGGTCATAAAAGTCATCGTGGCTTCTGCCTTGCTTTCCTGGATCACTTATTCTGGGGAAAGTCAGCTGCCATGTCATGAGGACACTCAAGTGTCCCTCTGGAAGGTTCTACATGGCAAAGAACTGAGGCCTCCTGCCAACAGCCAGGACTAACTTGCCAGGCATTGTGTGGGGCCACCGCAGAAGCAGGTCACCAGCCCTCGGCTGACAGCAGTCCAGCAGATGTCCTGACTGCAACCTCTTGAGGGGCCCTGAGCCAGGACCACCCAGCTAGGCCACTCCTGGGTCCTTTGCCCACAGGACTGGGAAACGATATATGCTTATTGTTTTAAGATGCGCAGTTTGAATAATCTGTCACACAGCAATAGAGGATTAATATGGTAACTGTGGAGCAGATTATGAAACTTCCTTCCATTCCCTCATATAGAAGGTGAAGACAGGCTGGCGTGGTGACACACATCTGTAATCCCAGTACTTGGGAAGCTGAGACAGGAGGATCACAGGTTCAAGGCCAGCCTCAGCAACTTAGCAAGACCCTCAGCAACTTAGTGAGACCCTGTTTCAAAATACAAATAAAAAGGACTAGGGGTGTAGCTCAGAGGTAGAATGTCCCTGGGTTCAATCCCCAGTACCACCCACACAAAAACCAAATCCCAGCCCCAGTATAAACATATGCAGTCAGAATCTGCAAGGAGAAAGTCCAGGCACCTCTTCTGTTTGTCTGTTTGTTTTTATGTATATACCCCAACTGATTCTGATGCACAACCAGGGTTAAAAGGCACCAGCCCACAGGTCTCTCGACCTCCTGGGAGCCCAGGTCACTCCCGGTGCCCATCACACTCTGGAATGCTGGCCTCTACTTCCTGGGAAGTCCCACCTACATCATACTTACAACTGTCCCTCATTCATGTCCTTCCCACTCTAGGGTGGTCCAGCCACAACATGGCAGCCATCCTCAAAAGGAAAAATTCCAGATTTCAGTCTGCTAATGATAATAACAACAGCAAAAAAAAAAAAAGCTGGGGCAGCTCCCAGGGTCCTTCTTTTAACTATGGGTTTGACAATGAGAAACGAACGCTTCCATTTTTAGCTAACATGTTATAGATACAAGACGTTAAAGTCTGGGGTTTCTCCAGATACACCAAAGCAATTAATTCAGAACTGCCACTCTGCAGCAGAGTCACCTGGAAAACTTACAAAACAGGGTTGACTGGGTTCTAGACCCCAGCCCAGCGATCCAGAAGCCATGTCTAGGGAGAGGCCTGAGGACCCCAAGTTTCAAAGGCTGCCCAGGGGACTAAGGAACGACCACTACTGAGAACCTCTCTTCCAAGCTACAATCTTAAAGCAAGACATCTCTCTGATGTCCACTTTAATGTCATATCATAACTTGAAACAAGTTATGGAGGAGGCAGCCTCCACTCTGCAAGCGCCCTGGGAAAAGTCTTGGTCTGGCCCTGTGGGGCCTCTGAGGAGGAAGAAGGCCCACCTGCTTCCCTCCTACAGGCAGGGGGCAGTGATGCCCGCCTCCCAGCAGGCCCCGCTGCACTGCCCTTGACATTCACAATGGAGAGCAAAGCCCCAGATGTCTAAGCTGCTCCAGACCAAAGCTAAGCAGAGAACATGATCAGAAATAGCTCCAGCCAAGACTATAGCAACCATCACACAACTACTCCACCCCAAGGCTCCAAGAGGTAGTGAGTTGTTGTTGTTAATTAGAAAGAATGGATCGTTCCACATGACAAAACAGGAAAAGACGAAGCCAGCCAACTCAAAACAGCACACATAGCTCTGCTCCCCAAACCCAACCAACAAACACACGGGGATGCAAGTCACTGCCACGTCTTCACGCATGCGCTAGCGCATGTAGAGCCAGCTCTCAGAAGGCCTGGTGGCTCTGGCCGTGTAGTAGGATGTGCGGTACTTCTCAAAGTCTTAGCAGTCACCATGCTGCAAAGTTAACAGTGTTCTGGACTCACACCATGGTTGCAGCAACTTTTTGCCCTATCTCCCCCACACACACACACCCGTGTCTGAATCTGCACCTCACTCCCAAGGCTGGGTCCTTTGGCCATGTCCACTGGTCAGGACCATGTCCTCCTGGCCTCAGGCGACTGCACCAGCACTGGACACATGACGAAGTTGGGCCAGGCAGAACTGCTGGTCTTGGTCTGGGATGTCAGCTTAGATGGGGATCATGTAAGCACGGGCCCGTTGGGGAGGTCAAGTTGGGCATGCATGTGGACAGGGGAGAGGGCAGAGGATAGGAGAGGGGACGCAGATGTGAGAAGCAGAAGGTGCCCACGTGGTGGGGGCTGCCCCAACTCAGCCCACAGAGGATTCTGTGACGTGCCCCTGTACTCTTGGGATCAATTTCTCTTCTGCCTATTCAGCTACTTTGGAATGGACTTCTGTTACTTGCTAACAACAAAAAATAAATAAATAAAAATAAAATAACTGAAGCCTTACAACCAACTACCAGACATTTCCAGGATGTTTGTTTTTAGAGAACAAAATCAACTCTTTTTTCCTTTATTGTTTCTAAAACTATACATGTGCTTTTAATGTAAATATGTGTTTTGCTGTGGCAACTGGTTTCAAAAACAGAAACAAGGCAACCACCAGAATCTGAAATCAGCAAAAAAGAAAGCTCTCTAGAAAACATTCTGCCCCGGGCCTTTTTGACAGGGAACATCTTCAGCAGGGGCGGCCTGGGGACAGGAGGGGCACGTCCAGGATGACTCTCAGGCATGCAGGCCTGTGGGCACCAGCGCCCTGCCAGGGCCCGCCAGACAGGTGGCATTCTCTGCAGAACCAAGCACCTGGCTCAAACAGTGGGCACCAAGGAGAATGGAAAGGGGTTTAAATAGATATTGTGTATCCATTGAGACTTCAAGAGAGAAACTGAGTTACCCTAATGGTAGCCCACTAGGCCCTCTCTTCCCAGCCACAGCATTAGTGGAAGAGTATAAAGGATGAAGTACAGACCTCCGGCTGGATGGCTTTAAACACAGGGATGTCCATTAGTGTGATCTGGCTCTGCAACAAAAGAAAATCATGTAAGAAAATGCTGGACATCAAAGACAGCCGCCATATTACTTTAGATCTACACAGAGTAACACACGTTCATAAAAGTTACACTTTTCCTGTGCAATAAGAAACAAGATAGAATAGGGTAGAAAATTGAGTAAATTCTTAATTTAAATTAATTTTTAACTAATATATAAAAACAAAGATTTTTTTGCGGTATTGGGGGTTGAACCCAGGGGCATTCTACCTCTGAGCTACACCCCCAGCCCTATTTTTTTTTCTTTATTTTGAAACAGGGTCTCACTAAGTTGCGGAGGGCCTCACTAAGTAGCTGAAGCTGGCCACGAACCTGCGATCCTCCGGTCTCAGCCTCCCAAGTACTGGGATTACAAGCGTGCGCTACTATGCCCGGCTAAAACATAAAGATTTTACATATCTATGGGGCACATGTGATGGCTCAATACATGGATATATTATGTAATGTTTAAATCAAGTTAAACATATCTATCTTCTCATTTATCATTTCTTTAGGGCAAAAACATTTAAAATCCTTTCTTCTAGCTTTTTGAGATGTATAGTATATAATTGTTATCTATAATCACCCTAGCATGCAATAGCACACCACAACTTTGTGTGTGTGTGTGTGTATCTGTGTTTGTGTGTGTGTGTGTGTGTGTGTAGTACTAGGGATTGAACCCAGGGCATTCTATATCTAAGCTACACTCCCCCCAGCCCTATTTTATTTCTTATTTTGAAACAGGGTCTCACTAAGTTACGAAGGGCCTCACTAAGTTGCTGAGGCTGGCCGCAAGCCTGTGGTCCTCCTGTCTCAGCCTCCCAAGTACTGGTATTACAAGCGTGAGCCACCACGCCTGACTACAACTTCTTACTTCTATCCAAATGTAACTTAGCACCCATTGATCAACCTTTCCGCATCCTTCCACTTACCCACAGTCCTGTGTGTGTGATTGAACTCAGAGGCACTCTACCACTGAGCTACAGCCCCAGTCCATTTATTCATTTATTTATTTAGAAGCAAGGTCTCACTAAGGTGCCCAGGCTGGCCTCAAACTTGTGATTCTCCTGCCTCAGCCTCCTGAGTTGCTAGGATTACAGGCATGCACCACCACACCCAGATGTGGCTTATTCCTCTTGACATAATGATCTCCAGTTCTGACCATGACAGGAGTTCATTCTTTTCTACGGCTGACGAGTATGTGAATGTGCCACTTTTCTTCATCCATCCATCCGCTGATGGACACTCAGAGTTCCCATTTCTTGGCTATTGTGAATAGTGCCGCAGTGAACGTGGACGTGGACGCCTCTCTTGAAGACACTGGTTACATCTCCTTTGATATATACACGGCAGTGGTGTTGCTGGGTGATATGGTAGTTCTATTTTTAATTTCGGAGGAGCCTCCACACTCTTTTCCCTACTGGCTGTACTGATTGATGTCCCAACCAGCGGCATGCACGGCCCCCTTTCCTCCACATCCTCGCCAGGGTTCGCTGGTTCTGTCTGTCTTATAACAGCCGTTCTTCCTGGAGTGAGGCGATATCTCACCGTGGTTTTGCATTTCCCTGATGAATGGTGATGCTAAGCATTTTTGCATACACCTGTGGGCCATTTGTATGTTTTCTTTTGAGAAATATCTATTTAGGTCTATTATCCACTTATTAATTGGGCTATTTGGCTTTTTGCCACTGAGTTTTTTCCAGTTCTTCATATATTCTGGACATTAACCCCTTGTCAAAGGTATAGTTTGCAAATACTGTCTCCCATTCTCTGGCTGTCTCTTCACTCCGATGATTGTTTCCTTTGCTGTGCCGAGGCTTTCAGTTTGATGTAATCCTATCTATTTTTTGCTTTCATTTCTGTGCTTTTGGGGTCTTGTCCAAAAAAATCCTTGCCCATTCCAATGTCCTGAAAAAGTTCCCCTGTGTGTTCTTCTCGTGGTTTCATAGTTTCAGGTCTTACATTTAAGTCTTTAATCCTTTGTGAGTTGATTTTTATAACTGATGAGAGATAGGGGTAAATTTCTGAAATACCTCTCCCACCCTTTCTCTCTTCATAAATCTTGACCCACACCCTTCTTTCTTGAATGTGAGATGAACTTTCAACTTAAGAATTGATAATAATTATTTAGAGGGTGGGGCTGGGAGTAAGGGAAACATTTTTAGTTGGGAAATTTTTGTACTAGTTAGACTTTTTATTTCAAGCATGTATTACTTTTGTAATTTAAAAAAGTTGTATACAATATTTAAAATTGGAATGCTAAACAGAGACACTATTACTCGAAATTTAAGTTTATTTTAAAATTGTGGCTTATAGAAATTACCCTTTTCTTCTGAAGTCTATGCCTCCCCTAAATTACACGGTAGAGTGCTATTCAAGATGCATCCAGAGACCAGTCTGGGGCCACAAACTGTTTATTCTACCAGCCCACAATGAGATCAGCTCAGAAGCTGAGAGCAAACACTGGGGAACTTTTATAGCAATTTGACATGGCCACAACATTTCTATTGTATTTTTTTTAAGTAGCAGTCTTCAACAGATTGTAAATGAAAGAACTGGTCCTTCACCACAGCCCGCATAAGGGCACGAGCACTGCCAATGGAGGAAACACACATCAGGCTTCTAACGCGAAGCTAGAAGCTCATCTGGGGACAGCAGGAGGCGGCACCATTGCTGACACTTCTCCAGGCTGAGGATGGACCGCATCAGCTTCACATGACCTACCCACCTCCACACGTCACATGGATGCCGATGTCAGTTCACAGATGCATCTGTGACACCCATGGAAATGAGAGTCCAGGCCTCCGGATGCCTGTTAATACAAGAAGACGCCCTGTCCACTAACACAGGGCCACCTGGGATGTGACAGAGGTGGGAGCTGGACTCTGCAGGGCTTGGGTGTGCATCTGAATACCGTCACTTAACAGCAGTATTCTCTGGAGACTTAACGTCTCCCCGTCTGCCACATCTAGAAAATGGCAACAACAATCCTTATAGGATCTTGTCAAAATTTAAGATAAGGAGTGTAGAATGCCTGGCTCCTGACAGATGCACTCGTGTTCGCTCTCTCTCTCTCTCCCCCTCTCTCCCTTTCACTCTCTCAGCAAAAGGGCAGTCGTGTAGATGGGCCCATGTATTGGCGTGTGAATTTATCATTCCTGACCAGTACAGGAGCTGGGAAATAAGGGCTCATTGATTTGGTTGAATACCCACGCACTGAAGTTGCCTTAGAGGAAACTGAAAGGAAGCTGTTATGGTGAGCCAGCAAAAGCCTCATGTCAAGAATACATTGGAGAAAATGGCAATACATACAGTGTGTCACCTGTGACCACAATCCAGGGCTTAGATACAGAACTATGGCCAGCTCTTGGCAAAACCTGAAGGTGGGCCAAGGCCACTGGGCTCCCAAAAAGTGCAAGACGCAGGCCAAAGCATCCCCTCCTCAGAGCTGGCCGGGCAGGAGTGAGCAGGTGGCACAGTGGAGAGCTTCTCTGTCCCCTCGCAGGGCAGGGTTCCTCAGGGGCACAGGGGTGAAATGTGCCCCCAAGGGAAGCTTGGCAGACGGACAGTAGGCAGCACCAGGAATGAGGAGACCCTGACCAGGGATGGGGGGGTGAGCAGGTGGCACAGTGGAGAGCCTCTCTGTCCCCTCGCAGGGCAGGGCTCCTCAGGGGCACAGGGGTGAAATGTGCCCCCAAGGGAAGCTTAGAAGATGAACAGTAGGTGGCACCAGGAATGAGGAAGCCCTTGGAGGGAATCCCAGCTCGTCCACCTCTGCCTCCCCCACTGGCGGCCAGGGGGCAGCTGACCTCAGCACACCGTGGGTCCAGACCTCGTGATCTGGTATGCAACAGGCAGTATGTCCTGGGCCCACGTCTGGCCCAGAGCTGTGTCCTGGGCCGTGCAAACAGACTGGCATTTCTTCTGCCAGACCCATCGGGATTGAACGCCAAGCGCGCCTCATATTTGGATTAATTCTGCCACACTGGGGAACAGAAAGGCCTTGTGGAAACAGGAGATTCGAGCTGAAAGCTCAGAGGGCCTTGGAACTCTGTCCCACAGTTCAAGTTAACTCCCTATCCGGGAGAGGCGGCAGGATGTTTGCAATGTCATTTAGGAAAAGAACCAAAAGTCTGCTAATGCGAAAATGAGAACGCTTCCTTCCACCCTGCCATCAGCTCTAGGGTTTGCTGCCCCATCGCCAAGTGATTTATTAAAACCATGACCTGACATTTCTTATTTTTTTGGATGGCCCAGGATTCAAACATTCTGATCTCTGTTCAGACCCTAGGTCAGAAAATGAGTTCAGGTGTTGTATTCAAAACATGCAACAGCAGAGGTCACCAGACTTAAAATAGATTGGCTGGTCCCAGCCAGGTAGTGAGGGTTTTCAGGAGACTCTCTTCCGTTTCTATCCTCTTGACTCTAACCAAAAAGGATGCAGTGTCCAGGGCGAGACTTTATCAACACAAAGTGCTCAGGTATAAATCACCAGATTATAAGCTTCGTGCCATCTTACTACAAAGCAAAGTCCTTAAAAAAGTTACCACTGAGCCATCCTTCCCTGAGTGCTCCAAGGTGGTCAGTTTTACACAAAGGCAGGTCCTGTCACACTTCACAGCTGGCTGTCAGGGCCACTGGAGACAACAGGTGCCACACAGGAGGTGCCACACAGGAGGCGCCACACAGGAGGCGCCACACAGGAGGCGCCACACAGGAGGCGCCACAACCCCAGCAGCAACAGGAGACAAGGAGCAAGATGCTTGAGTCCCAACGCAAGTCTGCCTGTGGTGGGGCTGAAGGGGAGGGAAGGGTCAGGAACAAGTCTTTTCCGGGCTGCTCCTTATTTGGGGAAGTAGAGGCAAGCTCCTCACCTGGCAGTGCCTTCCTCAGTACAAAACACTTCTGTAGAGAGGAACCCTACAGACTGGAGAGACCCTATTGGAGCTCTCACAGTGCGGCACCTAACGAAGAGCGGCCTGATGTGGACAAGTGAAAGCAGGCTGGTTAGCTGAAAAGAAAACTGTCTTTCCATATGTTGAATGTAGTTTTTCTCCCTTCTAACAGTGGCTGACTAATCCTCCTACCCATGGCTTTAATAGAAGGGCTTTTGAGACTCCAAATAGACAAACAAAAAGTTGTTGACAAATCAGCAGCATATTTTATAATAGGAGAAACCTTCAAATTGCATTTATTTATTTGCGTGTGTGTGTGGTACTGGGAATTGAACCCAGGGGCATTCTACCTCCGACCTACATCCTCAGCCCTATTTTTTTTTTTATTCTTTATTTTGAAACAGGGTCTCACTAAGTTGCAGAGGGCCTCACTAAGTAGCTGAGGCTAGCCGAGAATCCGGATCCTCTGGTCTCAGCCTCCCAAGTACTGGGATTACAAGCGTGTGCCACCACGCCTGGCTCAAATTGCATTTAGATAATCCCACCAAAGCACGACGAGGAAAACTCACAGAACAGAGTCATCAGTTCCGAGGAGATACTTATTCCTGAGACACCCACACGCCCAGAGCTACAGGAAGCACATGCCTGCCGGTTCTAGAACCATAGTCAAGAGTTTAGAACCAAGCCAGGCATGGTGGCTTATGCTTGTCATCTTAGTACTTGGGAGGTTGAGACCGGAGGATCACAGGTTTGTGGCCAGCCTCAGCTACTTAGTGAGGCTCTCAGCAACTTAGTGAGACCCTGTTGGAAAATAAAGAATAAAAATTAGGACTGGGGTGTAGCTCAGAGGTGGAATGTCCCTGGGTTCAATCCCTAGTACTGCAAAAAAAAAAAAAAAAAGAATTTCAGAACACGTAGCTCACAGAGGAAGGCACCGTTAGCCATCCATCAGTGCCATCATGCCCGATGGGCCTGGGAACTGCTCTGATCCTTTTGGGAAGTACTCTAGCATCAATTCATTTAAAAGTGTTTTAACAGGAGTGGTGATAGTGGGCATCCTTGTCTTGTTCCTGTTTTTAAAGGGAATTCCGGCAATTTTCCCCCATTCAATATGATGTTGGCTTTGGGTTTCTTATATATTGACTTAATGATGTTGAGGTATGTTCCTTCTTGCCAGAGCAATAAGACAAGAGAAGGATATCAAAGGAATTTAAATAGGAAAAGAATTAAAATTATCTTTATTTGCAGATGATATGATCCTATATCTAGAAGACCCATAGAACTCAACCAAAAATCTACTAGAGCTGATTAACAAATTCAGCAAAGTAGCTGGATACAAGATCAACCTAAAAAAATCAGTAGCATTCATATATGCCAACCATAAATCCACTGAGAAAGAAATCCAGAAAACAATTCCATTCACAATAACATCAAAACCAATCAAATACCTAGGAATAAACTTAACCAAAGAGGTAGAAGACCTCTACAATGAAAACTACAGAACACTGAAGAACGAAATCAAAGAAGATCCTAGAAGATGGAAAGATCTCCCCTGCTCTTAGATAGGCAGAATAAATATTATCAAAATGGCCATCCTGCCAAAAATGATCTACAGAGTCAATGCAATCCCTATCAAAATATCAACATCATTTTTCGCACAGCTAGAAAAATCAGTCATTAGTTTCATCTGGAGAAACAAAAGACCCAGAATAGCCAAGGCAATTCTCAGCAATAAGAACTATGCAGCAAGCCGGGCGTGGTGGCTCACACTTGTAATCCCAGTACTTTGGGAGACGGAGACCGGAGGATCCGGGTTCGCGGCCAGCCTCATATCTCTCTCTCTCTCTCTCTCTCTCTCTCTCTCTCTCTCT